>CM023454.1:120743127-120923127 GCA_013339765.2 Haemaphysalis longicornis | reverse complement strand
CCGCTGATTGCGTCTCGTCCCCCTGTCTCCTCGACATGTTTCCTCCCGTGGTTTTCCCTCTTTCTTCTACTCTTTCCCCTCTTTCCCTCTTCTTTCCACTCTTTCCCTCTTTCCCTCTTCTTTTCTAACCTCCTCTTGAGGCTCTCATTATTTGTTCCGGTGTCTCCACGCATGCGTTTTTGGTGTTTGCATCAGCCTCTCGGGCACACTCTCACCATCAAGACTACCTAACCCACACGACATCTCCGTAGCATTCCTACCCTCGTCCAAATACTCTCAGCTCATTGTCCTCCGCCTTCTCGCGTTCTCTGTCACTTTCTCTTCCCTTTTCTGCATGTTCAACCCCAGTCTACCTTCTCAGCTCCCCTATCCCGGTATTTACCTCCTGCTTTTCCTCAGCCTGATAGTAAACTCCGTCCCTTTTCGCTGCGTCCTCGTCATATGTTTTCTCGTCTTTCTCTCTCTCCTTTCTCTTCTGGACAAGCTCCCGAATTCCCGCCACGAAATTAACTTTCTCATGCAACTTTCGAGTGGAATTTGGAGCGAGGCGGGCCCCAAGACTTTCCTCCGCGACGCCAATCTCCTCCGGTCCACCGATGAGAGTTTGGGTACTGTCCGTTCTAGCAAGTAGAACATGCATTAGCTCAGCGTCGGGTGCGAAGGTAACTGGCGGCCCTACACTCGCGACAACGGAGCTACCCCTTGACTCTGCTCTTATAACGACCGCGCTCGCTGGAACACTCCGCGCGCTCGCTTCCCTTTCTATGCAGCAGTTCCCGCCTGAGCCGCTCAACACCTGTGCGCAGCCACGGCCGCTTATCTCGTTCTCGCCTGTCTTAAAGTTGAAAAACGGGCTGCCCCCATTCAACTTGGCTGTCAGTGCATAACTGGGGCTGCTGGAAGGGTTCTGCCTTATGCGCTGCAGCTCCATCGCCACATTTCGCCCGGAAGGCTGCTCGTCATGTTCGAGCATCGCTTCATTACACCGCTCTAAGGTATCACCGGACGCGCTTACCTCTTCGCTCCTCATCCAAATGTCCGTCTCCACGGGTTCGACACTGGTGGAAATGCTAGCCTCGCGTAGGGAGTCACGGCTGCTTACTTTGTCATACCAATGTTCAACTATCTACACTGCCAGGAACCATTCAACTTCGCTGTCCCTATACGACTTGCTGGGTCTGTGCCCCATTGCTTTTGCTCGTGGGTGTCCGAGCATAAGACCGTCTGCCTTTTCCGCTCCAACTCTAACTCATACCTTCACCACCGCTCTTCAGATTCGAGTTTCAGCGTTTGCATGAGCTCCTTGGATTCTCGCGCCTGTCTTCTCTCCCATTGTTCCACTTCACGCGCTGCTTTTCTCTCCCGTTCCTGAAACTCCAAATCAATTCGTCCAAGAATTATCGTTCCAGACTCCGCTTGGACCACCCCTCCTGCCGCCGTTCCTCCTTAGTGTGGCGCCTCATGGGTGTGACCATTTCCGTCTCCTTCCGCATGTTCGCCAGCCTGCTCCGCGTGACTACCATGCAACCCAACACTCAACCTACACCGGCACAACGAAGCTCAAGGAATGGCACTCACCCGCACCTTCGGTGATCGGCTGCCGCGTCGTTGGCCCTGTGCGCTAGCTGGGCTCTGCCGCTCCACTCCGCGCGGAGCTCGGCAGCCACCGATGAAGGCGGGCTTGCGTCTGCTTGCCGCTCCTGGTTGTGGCATGGTGATTTCTTCAGCCAAATCCTAATGACTGCGACAGTGAAGATGGTTGTGGTTCGTTTCCCCGAACTCCAGTGTCGATCAGGAACCCAATCGCCTTGGCTCCGGTTGATTGGAAGAAGGCTGGCAGGGCGATGGTGTTGGAGATATTGGTGATGTCGATCGAATTGACGAACTGGAGGCGTTGAGTTTGATTAAATGAAACGAAGAGTTTATATAAAGCTATTTACAATAGCAAAACTTTGTACATGAGTAGAAAAAGGAAAAACTTCAAACTTCAGCTACACGCTAGCTCTGAGTGCGCACAAATCACTCGAGCTCCTCAACTCCGTCTAACAGTCCTAATCTAAGAGCGTACACAAACCGCTCGAGAAACGACAGCCGAGACTCTGCCTCGCCGGAAGATACGTCTAGTGGCCCAGTACGGCGCTGTGCCCTAAACCCTCGACTCGATATTAACCTCTAGCTTAGGGGGCTCACAAATCCCTGTGCCACAGGTGTCGTCTACACCCTGCCCCTTTGTTGTGGCCGTCAATACATACGCCAGACGGGTCGTTGCCTGAACATGAGGTTAAAAGAACACGAGTGGGTGCAAGGAAGAGATGTGGGGTCGCACCTCTCCCTGCACTGCAGAGATTGTGGGTGCACGCCGCGTTTTAAGAACACTGCAGTACTGAGCACGAGGTCGCTGGTTTGATTCCCTGCCGCGGTGGCCGCTTTTCTGATTGAGGCGAAAAGCAAAAACGTCCATGTGTTCGAGATTTCGGCGCACGTTAAAGATCCCCAGGTGGTCAAAATTAATCCGGAGCCCTCTACTACGGCGTGCCTCGTCGCTTACGTTGCGTCGGCGCGTTAAACCCTACAATCAATCAATCAATCAATCTAGAACACTGCAATAATTGCAAAACACAGAAACCAGCTCACGAGATAAATAATGGAAGCTTTCCACATAGCCAAAAATGACGATCGATGCGTCAGCCATCCGTACATTTCACTATGTAAAAAAGAAGTAGATTATCTCCAGGCTGTTGGTGCTCGATAAGTGACCGAAGCAATACCATGCGGTGTTGTGTTGTGCCCGCACGGGTCAAGCGCAGTACTGTTTTGATTGTATTTTTATATGTATTTTTCGATACTTTGTTAAGTTACGCATGGGTAACGTTGCCCGAATCTGTTTATAGGTGTGTATCTTTCCAATAAAATTCAGTCGAGAGACAGCAGTTGTGGTATCTATTTTCTACTTGATTCCCGTGTTTTTAACGCAGTTAAATATGAACATCTTCCCACTCGCCCAAATTTCCGCCTTGATTCAGAAATCCCAACCTAGCTTTAACGGTCGAGACTCCTTGTCCTGCCGTGAACTGCCCAGGTCAGCGCTCAGACAAGAACGATTTCTAACGGCCAAGTTAGGCCTCATAACCCCTCGAGATCACACTCTCTCGGGAACGCCCCTGTAGCGTTCGTACACGCGTGAGGGATTGCCCAAATTCACGTAAAAAGCTGTCACTCAGCACGCTACGGAATATTCAATGAGGCGCCGCTATCTTTGGGTGAACGGTCCGCTCGCGGACGAGCAAGTGCGCGCTACCCCGCGCGGTGAGAGCGAACGGCCGCGACAGTGCACTGTGCCGGCAGGGGCGCGTTAACCCATGGTGTCTCGCGCGGCGCGCTCTTCGACGCCAGTACTTCCCCCCCCACCTCCGCACTTCACGCCGACGATTCTCGGATACCCGGCGGCGCCGTCTGCGTTCTCAATGGGGGATTATCCCTGTAGTAATCGGTGGGCCAGACAATCCGTCTCCCGTGCGCGCCGTGACGAATTGGCGACGGCTGCGGCGTGAGTCCAGAGAGTTGAGCTCCCAGACAGAGTGGCTGGTTCTCATGCGCCTTCCGGGCGCCGGGCTGCTGATCTCATAAGTGGACCATACAAGGGCCATCTGTTTTGTTTGTATGTTTTTGCTCCCCCTTTTTGCTTACCTTACGTGTTAATCAGCATTCAACTATAGAAACCGCTTGTTTTTTTTCGTACTCTTCATGTGCTGTTTTCCTATGCGCTGCTCATCAGTAGTGTGCAGCTTGTTCGCTTTCTTCGCAAGTGATTTTAAAAATGTTGCCTGTATGCCATGTTGGCCGACTTACTGCGTACACCTGCCGCTCGGCGCACGAGCGAGTGTGTGGCAGTGCGCCATCAAAGCGCTTTTTATTTCCGATAGACGGCTCGAAAAGAGGGAGGAGGCGCTCGCAGAAACAGTTGAGGGAGAAGCGTAGTCTAGCATTTACAGTAAGAGGCAGCTCCTACATAAGTCGTTGTGCTTCTCTACAGACGCCAACAGGCGAAAGCGGCGGGGCGGCTTCGATATCCCGACCTTTCCACCACCATCGGCGCCAGGCTTCCCGCTTTGGAGCTCCGAGAGGGGGCGATACGGCCGCGGTGGCGCACCCGCGGTTACGTTTACGTGGTCTCTCTTTTTCGGATGCTTCCCGAACAAATGCCGCCAATGCCTCCTGAAGTTTATTATTTCTGTGTGTGTATGGAGCGCAGGGGGGCGCACAGTTTATCGTGTACGACTGCGTACTGCAGTGACTCGCAGACCTGTCGACCGTCAACGAAGTCCCGGGCAAAGGCGTCCGTGTGTCTAGACAGAGGGACAGTATTGCAAAGGAGCGTCTGTGTCTATAGGGGTGATTTTAGGTGGACAAGGCGGGATAAACGGATCGCCAGCGCTGTTTCAAATGAGCGTCCGTGTCGCCTACAGCGACAACAGGAAACAACAAAAGAAAGTAAGGGGTAGAGAAATGCAGGTGCCGGCGCGTGGGCGCCGCCTATCTACAAAAAAATGAAAGATTAAGAGGAGGAGGGATTCAACACGACGGAGAGAGAGAGAGAGAGAAACAACTTTAGTTTACGGCTGGGTAGCGGGAGGAGGGTGGCGGGGCCCAGAGAGTCTTCGCGACATGTTGGGCTCTGGAGACGAGGGTGGCCTAGGTCTCCAGGGTCGAGCTCTGCAGGGCCTCCTCCCAGTGACTAGGTGTCGGAAAAGTGGGAAAAGGGGAGCGCGGGGTGTCAAAGATAGAGTGTAGTTGAGAGTCCCCGGTGCCGCTAAGTGGGCAGAGTGAGTAGGGGAACAGGGAAGGGTGTGAGTTGGAGAGGGAGGCTCTGCAAGGGGAAGGAGTGCGTTTGGAGGAGGAGCCAGGTTCAGGCCTCCTCCTGTGTGAGGGCGGGGGCGGGAGGAGATTGTGGCGGCGGAGGAGCAGGTAATGTTGTGAGAATTCCAGGTACGATATCAGGATGTCCCTGGAGCCAGGAAGGCCGTGGTTGGTCTCCAACGAAATGCCTACTCGGGTAGTCATAGCTCGAGCTTCTCGGTTGGCCGCTTCGTTGGCACTGTTGGGAATGAGCATCCCACGGCGGTCGCCAAGGTTGTGACTCGCCTTCCTGCTCGTCACCGAGGTTGGGAATCAGCCATCCCGACGCTGTCTCCGCTGTTGCGACTGGCCACCCGAGCGCAGTCACCGGTGTAGCGATGTTGCCGTTGCTCCGTCCGCTATCGACGCGGCGCAGAGCCAGCGAAGAAGTTCTCGAGCCGACGAAAACTTAAAGGTAACATTTATATACAGTATGTACAAGGTAAGCAAACGTTACATAACTCGCACAAAGGCGACATCACCCCTTTCACTCGGTGCTTCCGAAAGAGACTGGTGCGGAGAGAAGCCGCCGAGGAATGCCGACGATGAGAGCCTCCGGGCTTCTTTTATAGCCCGGGAAGTTCGTTGTGGCCCGAAGAAGTTCGAATAGCTCCAATCAGAGCTCTCGCTGCCTGAAGTTTGAATTCCGACGAATGGGTAGCGAAGCGGTGAGTCAGCTGCGCCGCCAATGGGGAAAGGCAGAGCGATGCCGCCGCCGTCTCCGTGACCTCGCCTCCGGGCGTAGCGACATGCCCTTGTTTGGGTCGTTCTCCGCTGAGGGATTCGCGCCGCGCCGCAGCGTTCTGGGATGCGGGAATTCGGCCGCGCCGCAGCGTTCCGAGATGCAGGATTTGGCCGCGCCGCAGCGACGAAAGGGAGAGGCGTGACTCAGCCTCGCTGTCTGCGCGTCGCCTCGTGCAACGCCTTTGGGCCAGGCGCTCTGGCACAACAGCACCTATTCCCGTGTGGGCGGGGAACCACAACAAGACCACAGGGTGGGCAAATGGTTTCCGGGGTAGAATTGGAGGGCAATGTGGGATATCCGGCCAGCTTGGAAATTTCTGATTGCGCATTGTGAATCTAAAAGGATGGTGTCTGGACAGGGGCCTTGGGCAAGGGCGAGGGATACGGCCGCCTATTCCGCCGCTGTGGCTGAACTCGTGAGGACAGTGAGGGAATCCTGAGGTGTAGTATCCTCGGAGAGCGCAACGATAGATAATGCAGCTCGGGAGGGGTAGCTAGCACCGTCTACGTAGATGGTATGAGGTCAGGGGTGTGCAGGTGTTGCAGGTTCGCTACGCGTGCAGCAGGTCTGGTCGCATGTAATGTGGCGCGACAGATGCGAGGTAGTGGCCTAATTCTTATGAGTTGGCGAAATTCTCTTGGGGATCGTTACGGAGGATGGGGGGAGGATAGGGGTTGAGAGGGAAAGTCGAGCGAGTATGTAACGCCCTTTTTGGGTGCGGCCCAGTCGGCGGATTTGGGCCGTGCGGTGGGCTTCGATAAATTTAGACGTCGTGTTATGTACGCCAAGCTGAAGAAGGCGGTCGGTGGGGGCATTTGGTGAGTGCAAAAGAGCAGGCCTATATAATTTGCGAGAAGGCAGTCCGATTTGGCTTTCTTTGTTATGGTGAGCCTTTAGTATGGGAAGTGGTACGTGAGCCTGCTAATTACGAAAGCATGGAGCAGCGGAAGTCGCCCAGGCTCCGTGAGGCCGTGGTGACCAGATGTAATACGCCTGAGGAGTCCTACAGTCTGAAGTGTGTGTGAACGGAGTCGTTGATAGGTGAGCGTATTACCGTCGTTAGCTTGTGCATTGATGCCAAGTATACATATGAGGGGACCATAGGCACTCGTGTGTTGTCAATCCAGCCTGATGATGGTGGGCGCAGTGGGTGGGCCGTGAGCGGGTGGGATGTAGAATGAGACGTTCTGATTTGTGCGTTGAACATGATAGACCGATTGTGCGGGCGACTGTACTCACAGTTTCTGCTCCTAGCTACAGCGTCTCTTAGATGTGAGCGCCACTGCTACTGGTCATCCAGAGGGTGATGTCATCGGTGTATACAGAAGTGTGTAGGTTGGGGATGGTTAGTAGGGCGGTGGCCACGAGGATTATAGCAAGGTTAATGAGAAGGGGGGATGTAACCAAACCCTGAGGTGTCCCGACTGGTGGTAGGGGGAAGAGGTCTGAGGTAAGGGGCCCTAGGTGAAGGGTTGCTGTTCAGTTACTGAGGAGCAGCCGAAGCGATCGGACGCGTCTCACATCGGCTCCGTGAATTATGCGGAATTTTCGGCGGACCAACCAGCACCAGAGAGTCCCAACTTTTACACATGTGTTAGGCTTCGTTTTCGGAACCCGCTGATACCACATTTCGGTGAGTCCCAGCATTTTTGCGGGGTTTACGAGACTTTGACGTTCCACGGCGGCGCCGTTTTGCTAAGCCTAACGTAAGGCCTAGCTCGAGCTCGGCACCCGGCCACGCCGCCGCCGGCGGCGGCCGCTAAGCCTATGCCGTCGAACATCGCTACCGTCCCCGCGACGAACGAGATGGAAGCCGCTATGGATACAAGTTCTGTCTAAGAAGTTACGCCACAAGTTCAACTCTACCGGAACGCCGGCCGAACAACCGTCATCGTGCCGGGAGAGGACCCCTCGCCGGACGACAACGCGGGTTGGACCATCCAACGCCGACGACCGCTACAGCACCCGGGAGAAGCATCGCATACTCAGCCACCGGAAAGCCCGCCAGCAAGGCACCCAAATCGCCACCTACCAAGAGCGCAAATACGCCAGGAAAGTTACTGCAAGCCTAACGAAAGCTGCACGCACTGCCGAGCAACATCCCCCGCAGCGAGTTCAAGATAATCATTCGACCATGTGGTGGCATGCACACCGGCGAACAAAGGCAACCGAACTAATGACGGCCATTATGGCAGCAACGGGAATCACAAGAGAGGCGGCTATGCGGGACACCATATGCCCAAACATAGCACAGAACATCATCGTGATGAGCACTCCAGACGAGGAAAGAGCATGCTATACGCCCAGCTCCGTTCGCTTACCGTCGGGACCAAGCACACGAGGTGTTCGCATATCACGCGCGGCACCGGAAGACACAGGCCAAAGGAGTAATTCGGAACATTCCACCGAAGACTCCCCCGAAGAAATCAGAGCAAACATCGTTAATGACTACAATCCTATGGCAATCGACGCGCCAGAATCGGCAGCTCGACCGCGGTAGTTGTGCTTTTCCAAGGCACCAAGGTGCCTGCGACCGTTAAATACGGAGCCGTACTGGTTAGATGCAGCCTCTACAGGCAACACCACAAGATGTGCAAAACGTGCGGCAAAATCGGACATCGCCATGACGTATGGCCCGCAACCACATGCACGAGTGTGCCTCGCTTGCGGGAAGACGAAACCCGGGAGAAAAGCACGAAAACGAGTGCAAGCCGCATTGCAAACTATGCGGGGATCCCCACCCCACCGGTACGGCAGGCTGCGTTAACAAATTCAAGACGCCATACTTGGTGAAAAAGAGACAATGGAACAGCAAGCTCGCCCACGTCACCGCAAGCGGGGCGACCTTTCTAGAAAAGACGATCGCGATTTCCCGCCACTCGACCCCCAGCAACAACGCGGACGCAGCCGCAGCGTCAAGAAAGGGCAACGCTCGGCGAGCCGCTCCGCCAGTCTTTACAATGGGGGGAGGAGTCACAGCAAGAAGAGAGGAGCCACGTCACAATCGCGCGAGCGCGTGACGTGGGCCGAAGTCACCAGAGCCCAAAGTCCCACCCCGATCCAAAACCCACAGAAGCGCCGAGAGCAGTCAACGCAGCGGCACGACACGATGAAGAGTCTACGCGAAGAAATCTCAGCCCTCAAGGCGGAGAACGCACGCCTAAGCCACCCACTGGACGAGGCCATAAGACTCCTGGAAAACCCACAAGCGCAGCAAAAGCGAACGTCGCAACTGCAGCCGGCGCGGCAACCACAGTGGGCTCAAGGTCAAGTCCCCCTCCCCCCCCCCTGACCCACGCCACCAACAGCGCGCGAAAACGCCACCGCCAGCGCCGACCAACCCACAACCCACGCCGCCAACACCGCCACCCAAGAAGACAGCAGCGCAATCTCGGGGGACCTCCACGACACCGCCGCCTGCCGAAACCGCAATGGAGGAACAAGAAGACGACTCCCTGTGCGCGAGGGAAGACGATCAAGAATAACGCACCCAAGGAGGCAATCAGTGTGGCCGTGCGCCTCTGCCGCTGCACCGAACGAATCGAACTGACTCGAAAAGCGCATGGACGCCTTTGAGCACCGGGTAAATGCATGTTTCGCAGCGGTGGAACGCCGCCTCGACGCAATGCAGGAGTTTCTCTACAGAAAGCTGGGCCGCGACGACGACGCGCCCAAACGACCGCAAACCACCCCAGCTCAATCACCACCTGCATCATGGCCGTCAAACCAGCAACATGCTCGAGCCTAAAGGTTCTGGCACTGGAACGCCAACGGGTTCCAGTGCAGAAAGGCGGTACTACGGCAACACCTGCAGAGCCTCGAGGCGCCCCTGACGTCATCATGGTTCAAGAAACTCCACACCGAAAACGCACCAACCCTCCGGGCTACCGTACGCACGCAAGCCCCCCCAGCGCAAGGGATTGCGGTAAGGGGGCCGTCAAGGGGTGTGCACCTTAATTCGGAAAGGGCTCACCTTCTTCAAGCACGAATACTTCCTCGGGACGCAGCACCATCGAACCTGCGCGACCGAGGTAGTCATCGGCAAGAAGAAGAAGGAGTCCTTTCTTCTCAATCAACATCTACAGTAACCCTACGCACGGCACCAAAATTCAAGAAACTCATGCACAAGGCGTTACGCACGGCACCGACAGACACCATCGCCATCTGTGGGGACTTTAACCGCATCACACAAAGAGCTGGCTACCAGCCGCACTACAGTCAAGGGCAGAGACCTGCTGGACGCGGCGGCCGACGCCAGCTTCACCCTCCACACGGACACAGCGGCGCCCACCCGCATCGGCACCTCCGTCACGCGCGACACCAACCCGGACCTGGCATTCGTCCGCACGAGGACGTCGGCTAAGAAGGGGTCGAGTGGCGGAACACGGGCCACAACCTGGCAGTGATCACTTTATCATCGAGCTGGACCTACCGACCTCCGCCGTCGGGTCCAACGGAAGCCGGCGAAAACACAAACTCACCGACTGGACCGCTTCAGAGCGGAGTGCCTGTACCCGCAGGGCGAGATCACGGACATCGAGAAGTGGTCGAAAGACATCGTGCAAGCAACCTCGTTCGCGACCACGGAAGTGGAAACGGACGAAGACGTGCAGCTAATCGACAACCACCATCGCCAACATGATCGAGGCCAGGCAATCCCTACAGAGACGATGGAGACGCCAACGCCATAACCGCACACTACGCAAGCGGGTGGCCGAACTCGGACGCGCCATCGAAAAGAACAGCCGCGAGCTCTGCGCACAGCTGATGCATGCCATCTGCAGCGAGGCGACGGGCAGCTCCACCAGGGTCGAACTGGAAATTACTCCCCACCTCCTCGACGAAACGAAGAGCAAAGGGTACCAGCAACACCGCCTGGATCAAATCATACACACTACCATCAGAAGCTGGGGCACGAAGAGACGTGCAAACGCCTCAACGAACGCTAACCTCCCGAGCACACCTAGCGAGAATCACGACAGATATCACGGCCGGCCAACCGAACCCTCGGACGCGACATCGATGAGTGGGAAGTCGGGCGGCCCTACAGAACCTCAACACCAAGTCGGCGGCCGGTCCAGGACCGGGTCACCAACAAAGAAGCACTCCCACAACCTCAACGACGGGGCCCATCGCGGCCCTCTACGATTACTTCAACCGGTGTTGGCGCGCGGGAAACCCTCCCGGACAGTGGAAGGCAGCCAGAAAACGATCCTCTCCCAAGCCCGGGCAAGCCACCTGGCATCGAGAATCTGCGCCCGATATCTCTCACATCGTTCGTGGGCAAGGTGCTCGAGCACGTCCTCAACAACAGATGGCAGCGCTACCCTCGAAGACGAAGGCCTCTACCCCGACGCCATGCTGGGGTTTCGTGAAAGGCTCAGCACCCAGGACGCCATGATCCTGCTACAACACGACATCCTTGACGTGACCTGTCCCTACCCAAGACAACAGGGCGGTGCTGGGCCTGGATCTACAGAGCGCCTTCGACAAGGTGCGTCACTCAGCCATCCTAGCGCAGGTCTCGCGCCTGGGCCTGGGGCAGAGATCATACAACTACATCCGCGACTTCCTGTCGCACCGGACGGTGGAAATACAAGCGGGCGACCTGCAGCTACCAGAGAGGGAACTGGGCAGCGTAGGCCCCCCCCAAAGGGCTCGGTGATTTCCCCGGTCTCTTCAACCTCGTGATGATCGGCGTGGCCCAGCGACTTTCGGGGATCCCACAGGTTCGCTACACCATCTACGCCGACAAATTACCCTGTGGGTCCCCGGAGGGAGCGACGGCCACATCGAAACGACACTACAAGAGGCAGTCGACGCCATCGAAGACCACCTGGCCAACACCGGGCTGAGGTGTTCCCCGAAAAAGTCCGAACTGCTCATCATCCCACCACCGGGCAGGTACCGCAAGAAAGCAGAGGAAGACTCCACCACGATCACACTACGCACGAGCGACGGCACCGTCATCCCCAAGTGAGCAACCTCCGAGTCCTCGTCATGCTCCTCGAAGCAAGCCGAAGCAACGGCGCCACGGTGGACCGCGTCATCACGAAGCTGGGCATCGCCACCCGCCTCATCGAACGCATATCCACAAGGACGTCACGGAATGAAAGAGACCAGCCTCCTATGGCTGGTACAATCCTTCGCCTGAGCCACGTGGCTACGTGGGGGCCTTTCAACCCGTGGAGGAAACACGAGAGAGACAAGATCAACGCGGCCATTCGCAAGACCTACAAAGCCGCGCTGGGGCTACTCAACAGACCAGCACAGAACGACTACTGCAAGCTGGGCCTCCATAACACCCTGGAGGAAATCAGCGAGGCCCAGAGAACAACGCAACTCGACCGCTCTCATCACGAGGGCCGGTAGGAATATCCTCGAACGGCTTGGCTACGGCCGCGGCCGAGCGGGGACGAGGAACCGCAAAACACACAGAGCCTCCCAAGAGAAATGCTCCAACTCATCAAGGCCTCCCGCTGCCCCTCAACGTCCACCCCGATCACAATCCGGGACGCAGGGCGGCCAGGGCGAGGCCCTCACCGAGGCGCACACAAACGACACGGGCGCCCTCTACGTGGACGCAGCGAGATACCCAGACCGCCCGAACACCTACGTGGCCGTGGCGGTGAAGGCTACAACTGGTGTATATGTACAGTGCGTGCAGTGTCCGTGCTCCGACCGCCTTACAGGCAGAGAAGGTGGCGATCGCGCTCGCGCTAACACACCCGTCGGTGTACCACAGTGCTTAGTGACTCGCGGTTCGGCCATCGCGAACTACGCTAAGAACACAGGTGTGCGATAGGGGCAGTGAGTACAGTGCAGTGTCGTGCAACGTCCGGCGAGCTGGCGACGCCGGTCACCCACATCCGCTGGTTGCCGGCGCACACAAGCGGTCGAAGCCAGCAGTCACCCCAACCGCAACGAGACAGCGGACGCCGCCGCGCGAGAACTTTTCCAACCGCGAGGCGCCCCCCCGCTCCTTCCCGGCGGACGGGCACCCATAAACCGAACAAGAACCCCTCGCGTCGTACGGGGAAATACTACAGTGGTACAGGCTCGGCAGGCGACTCAAGCCGCACCCCCCCCCACCCCAAGCTCACCAGAGGCGGAAGCCGTGCTTATACAGACAACTACAAACGAACTCGGTGATCACCCCGGTGGCTGGCGCCCACGTGTGTCCAGAGGTCTACGAAAGTGTGCTGTGCCGTGTGTGCGCGGAGAACGAACGCAACGCTAGCTCACTTGCTGTGGGGATGTGAACGACACTCGCTGGCGGCAGACGGTGCAACGCGCCTGCCCGAGGACATTACGTATGCCATGAACTCGGGTGAGCACGAGGTGCAACTACGAACTATCCAGCGGCTCGATGCTGCTCTCGCAGGGCCGAAGCGCAGGACAGCGTCGTCGGGGGGTCGTGCGGGTCACACACCCGAACACCCACCACGCACCGCCCGCGCCGACGCCCGGCGAGGCACTGCTTCGGGGACGACCTAATACTCGTCTAGGAAGGGCAGCCTGCGTGGCCGAGGTCCCTACCCTCCGCAGGAACCTTCAATAAAGGCATTTTCTCTCTCTCTACATAGCGGAGGGAGGGAGGGCAAGGTATTTATGGGCTCTTTCCTTCCGAAGGAGTCCTGAGTATGATGAAGTTGGAATGGTGGCGTATTCGGAGCTGCTCTTCCAGAGTACGGGGTACCTGCCCCTGTTTTTGGATTAGGTCAGCCAGGTAAAGTGCAGAGATGGTGTGGATCGCCAGGCCTCCTTGAGGGCGGAGTATAATATTGATGTCGTCTGCAGGAAGGGGCTCAGATGGTTGCGGGGGCTTTGGGGCGAGCCGGAGTTTGCGGCGACGTGGCGGCGGCAGACCGCCGCTAGTGACGTTGGGACTTGCGTGGTGGGGGAGTTGGGGGTGAGGTGGCCTTGGTGCGCGAGTTGTTTGCGGCGGATGCGTACCCTAGCCCGGCTCGTCGAGGACGGCAGGGTCGATGGGCTAGCCTTCTACGACGCATGCCATAGCGGACGCCATGGCTGCTCTTGTCGGGGAGGGGAGCGAGCGCGCCAGCCAACGCGGGGCGATGCGGTGTTAGGCGAGAGCAGCTTGCGTGGCAGACGCCGCCGCTTAGCGTCCGGTGAAAACGTGGTCAGACAAGAATTGGGTCGAATTTTGGGCGTGGGTGATCGGGTCTCACCTTGAATGGTAAGAGGTGAAAGCGGACGTCTAAAATAAGGTCGTGGGGCAGGATCTGGGCGGCTGGCACGCTGCGGTAGGTTCATAGAGCTTCCGAAGCAGGAGCGTAGCGAACCCGACTCCGCACAGGTCGGCCACCTAGTGCCAAGTCCAACAAGATGGACGCAAATGGCATGAAACCGCGGTTACGCGAAGAATGGAGCGAAACTTCGGAGAAAATTGCAGTCTCTCATAAATATACCGTCCTAGTAATCAGTTGAGCCATGTTAAAAATACTGCTTCATTGTTAAATTCGAGGCTGTGACTTATCAATGTATGAAGTTGGGCTTGTTTGTAATACTGCATATTTTTGCATTTTTTGTCATTGTATATTTTGTTCATCAGTGGCTAGGAACAGTAGTAACATAGTGCCCGTCTTGCAGTGAGTTGCTAGCCCAGCCTGCGAAAATGCCTGTAACCAACGTGCCATACCTTGAATGAAACATACTGGAGTGTAAATCCTATGCATAAAGCCGGAAAACGAACCACTAGTTTTGTGACTTGAATGTACTAATGAAATTTTCTCAAGTCTATAAAAGATTGCATACTTGGGTTTTGAATGCCGTATGTGCTTTTGGGGGCCATTGTAGTAGAGCCTCTGGAATAATTTTATGTAGCTCGAAAACATCCTGCAGAAAAGCCATCTTTTTACTATGATGCTGATGATGAATGATAGTGGGTGAATTGGAAAAACAAAACGCTTCCCGTAGCAGCAATCGAACTTGAGTCCCTCGCGTTATGAAGCCGGTGTCTATCCTATTGCTCGATTTTACGTGGTCGAAGTGGGTTGGAAAACTCGGTCGACCACTAAAGAATCCGTAGCGACATAGCTTCGCGTTCATCTATCGTCGTACCTAGGCGGAGGGGTGTGTGATTGTTTTGTCGCGACGGCGACAGAGAGATGAGAAGACACACGTCTGCACGCTACAGCGCCGTGGACCCAAACTGGGGACCCCGCTTTATTCCACGCTCGTGCCCAGCGCGCCCCGCAAGCGCGTGGTCAGCACTCACCACTCGTGGCTCAGCCCCAGCGTCAACGTTAATGGAGCGTGCCCGTTTTGCGGCAGCAGACGACGCAAGCTGCTGGGGCGCCGCCACATAGCGCCCCCCCCTCTTCAGACGGAGTGTCGGCAAAACGGACAAGTCTTGGCGCTGGGATGTTCACGGGTGGGGCTGCGAACGGAGGGGAGAGTGGTGGTGTTCAGGGTGGAGTGGTGGATGGTGGTGTCGAAGGCAGGCGGTTCGACCTCGCGGCCGTTAGCGCGAACTGTAAACGTCTTTTTGCCGCGTGAAATGACGAGATGAGGGCCGGTGTAGGGCGGTGAAGTGGCCGGCGGGCACTGTCGACACGGATGAAACGTATTGGCTGACAGAAAGCTTGGGTGAATAAAAAGTGGGTTTTGTGGAACATGGCCGTGGCGGTTGGGGACGAATATAGCTGAAAAACCGGGTTAAATCCTTTACGTAGGATGGGCAAGGAGAGGAAGGGTTATCTTGAGGCTGTGGAGGGACCAGGAAGTATTCCGGTAATCGCAAAGACGTGCCGTAGACCATTTGGGATGCGGCACAACCAAGATCATCTTTGATGACAGTGCGCTAATCCTAGCAGCACAAGAGGAAGGTGAACTGCCCACTGCTCAGGTGATTCGTGAGCCATATCCTCGAGGCCTTGAGCTGACGATGAAACCTTTCGACCTATGCCGTTGGCTGAGGATGATAGGCCGTTGTTTTTAGGGTGAGTAACACCGAGTAGGCATGTCAAGCGGCGAAAGAGTGTGGACTCACATTGGCGGCCACGGTCTGTGATAATCTCGACGGCACGCCAAAACGGGCGATCCACGTCGACATAAGCGTGGAAGCAACAGTCTCAGCCGTAATATCGTCGATTGGAGAAGCCTCCGGCCAGCGGGTAAAACGGTCGATCACTGTCAAGATTTAGCGGCAGCCCTTAGATGGTGGTAGTGGGCCAACAGGTCCACGTGAATTGTGGAGAACCTTGAGTCGGGTAGTGGGAAAGTAGCCAGAGGCGATGTGGTATGCCGAGAGACCTTGCATTGTTGGCATGCGAGGCAGGAACGGGCCCAGGCACGTACGTCAGTATTCATGCCCGGCCAGACGTATCTCCTCGGCAATCAAACGCCGTGAGGCACGAACTCCAGGATGAGAGAGACGGTGAATAGAGTTGAAGGCAATGCGCCTGAGAGACGCAGGAAGGTACGGCCGTCTGCGGCCTGAGACCGGGTCAATGTCGCAAACGATGCTGATTCACGAATCAGGGCATAGAATGTCCTCGAGGTGCAGAGAGGAGCTGTTTGAAGAACGTAGAGTTCGGAGCTCCTCGTCATCGCTTTGGGCTTGGGCCAACTCCTGAGAACTGAAACCGGAGCACTGTATGGCGGAAATACGGCTAAGGGCGTCGGCTGGAATGTTGTTAACTCCCTTGACATGCCGAATGTCCGTCGTAAAACTCTGCAAGATAAGCCAAATGTCGCGTCTCTCGGGGAGAATATGTAGTCTTCGATGACTTGAAGGCGTTCGTAAGAGGCTTGTGATCGGTCAGATCACGAAGCTGCGGCCTTCGAGGAAAAAGCGGAAATGTTTCACAGCGAGGTATGCCGCCAGGAGTTCCCGTCCGAAAGTGCTGTACCGTTGCTCAGTGGGAGAAAGCTTCTTCGAAAAGAAACCGAGCGGGTGCCAGCTGCCGCGGATGTGCTGCTGAAGTACACCTCCAATCGCACAGTGGGAAGCATCTATCATCAGGCTTGTGGGAGCGTTGTGGCGCGGGTGCACGAGGAGGGTAGAGAGGTGCCAGGGCTCCTTGGTGGTAGTGAATGCGCGAATCAGCAGCCTTCAGACCATTCAAGACAGCACTGGGGAGACTTGGAAGTTTGAAGGAAGTTTCGAGAGGTTGAACAATGGCCGCACCAGTCCGGGATGAGCCCGTCGGTAATAATTCACCAGCCCTAGGAAACCGCGCAGTTTGGCGCAAGGACTCAGGTCGGGGAAAGTCGATTATGGCCTTCACTTTGTCTGGCAGAGGGCGAATTCCATTGCAGTCAACGAAATGACCGAGAAACTCCAACGACGGCAAACCGAACGCACACTTTTCGCTATTAAGGATGAGGCCATTCTCTGCTAGGCATTCGAAAACTATCCGCAGATGGTGCAGGTGCTCAGATAGCGATGAACTGGCGACAAGAAACGTCATCTATGTAGGCGAAAAACAAAGGCAGACCACGGAGGACGACGTCTATGAAGCGCTGAAAAGTCTGAGCTGGCGTTGCGTAACCCGAAGGCATCCGAGTGAATTCGAAGAGGCCAAACGGTGTAATGATGGCAGTTTTCTTGACGTCATCCGGGGGCTACGGGGATTTGGTGGTAGGCTTTTTGGAGGTCAAGCTTTGAAAAAGATGGTACATCCACTGAGGTTATTGGTGAAGTCCTTTATATTAGATAGGGGGTACCTGTCGGGTACAGTGGCCACGTTCAAGGATCGGTAATCACCACAGGGTCGCCAGACTCCTAATTTCTTCGGGACCATGTGTAACGACAAGGACCTGTTGCTCGACGACGGGCGATGCAATGCCGATTTCAACCATGTGGTGAAATTCCTGTTCCGCGATTTTATGTTTCTCTGGAGCCAGTCGACGGCGCCACGGCGTGCGTAGGTGGACCGGTGGTGATGATCTGATGAACGACGTCATGCTTTCACTGGCTTTGTCCAGTCTGGAGGGGCAGTCAGGGAAGGAAACACGTTCAGCAATTCCCGGTACGGAGAAGGTAGGTCGAAAAGAAGCGTAAATGCGAACGGATGGACTGGAGACGATTTGCCGATGACAGAAAGGCCGGTTGTGGCGTCCAGGATTCTTTTTCGGGCCATGTCAACCAGGAGGCCGAAGTGCGAAAGGAAATCGGCTCCTAGAATGGCGTGACTCACGTTGGCCACGAGGAAAATCCAGCGGAACGCACGGCGCAGGCCGATGTTTACCATCAGGGATTTTTTCGGTACACGGGAATGCTGGACTTGTTAATAGCTTGGAGATGGCACAGTGGTGCTTGAGTGCGGGTCACAGGAATTAGCGGGGAGCACACTCACTTCAGCACCAGTGTCAACTAGGAAACGTTGACCACTGGTTGCATCTGTGATGTAGAAGAGGCGACTGTCGCTGGCTTGGGAATCGGTCGCCGCCGCTAACGATCCCTCGTCCCGTTTCCCGGCCAGCCGCAAGGACGGGTGCAACGTTGCGCCGCTGCACCGAAGCGGCTGATGGTACCAGCACAATGAATCAGGGTGTTGAGGTGGCTTGCCTTCCTGGCGAAATACTTGCGGAGACGGGGTACGGCGAGAAGGGCAAAACCGGCTAAGCTCGAGGTTGCGAGGCGGCGGCGAGCTGTAACCAGCCGAGGGCGACAAGCTCCTCCAAGTTTTGCATGCGCTCTCGGAGAGTGGCCGAGGTCGTCGGATAGCTGGTGAGGGCAAAGGAGTAGCAGGCGCCGCCACGGTGGTATGGTCGGAAGATTGAGCGGATGCCACCGTGGACAAAGGCGGATGTAACGTGGCGACTTCCATTATCTTGTCAGCATGCGCGGCCAACGCGGATAAGGGAAGGTCAGAAGCAGTCGCGAGGATCATCTGCACAGAAGAGGGGAGCCGTCGCAGGAAAAGTTACTTCAACAAACGGGAGTCCGTGGCAGAAGGTGCGTCGCCGAGCAGGGTTTGCAGTTCAGTGAAGGAGCTGCGAAGTCGGACGTCCCCCAACTCTCTGCAGAAAGCAGCCCCTGGAAACGCTGCCGTTCCGAGGGCTCGTGCGGCTAAAGATGGCAGCCTTCAACGTGTCGTAAGGGTTCGTGGTAGGCGGGGTGGCAAGGATGTCACGAACCTCAACCGCGATATCAATATGCAGTGACTGTTGTAGATGGATTGAAGCGGGTCTCTTGCGACGTGATGTGACTCACTCGGAAGCTTGCCTCGGCTTGAAGGAACCACACCTCGGGGTGCTTAGCGCTGAAGGGGGGCAAACGGCAAGCGACGGCGGAGATGCCAGGTGAAGAGGCAGCGGAGGACACAGAAGGACCGCTGGCGTCGCGGGGAGGGTCCATTCTGAGTACGTGGCTCCGCTGCAACGTCCGGGTCACCAATGTGGCGACGGCGACAGAGAGATGAGAAGACACACGTCTGCACGCTACAGCGCCGTGTACCCAAACTGGGGTCCCCGCTTTATTCCACGCTCGTGCCCAGCGCGCCCCGCAAGCGCGTGGTCAGCACCTCGCCACTCATGGCTCAGCCCCAGCGTCAACGTTCCTGGAGCGTGCCCGTTTGCGGCAGCAGACGACGCAAGCTGCTGGGGCGCCGCCGCAGTTTTAAGTGCGAATGCACTTCTTAAGCGAGCCTGAAGCGTCCGCCGCCGTCCGCATTCCGCCGCCGTCCGCATAGCAACAGCAGCGGGTGCGCGCGCTCCTCGTCTTCCTTGGCAACGGGGGGAGATGGGCCCGCGCTGCCTGGCCGCTGACATGGCACATACCCGCGTGGGGGATTGGCCAGGAATCGGGCGTGAGAAGGGCTAATGCACCCGCTTAAAGGAGTACTGACACGAAATTTCAAAGCTGAGATCCGCTCTAGCAATCAAGTACAACGACAACACAAATAGGTGTCTGTGCATGGCACATACCCACGTGGGGGATTGGCCAGGAATCGGGCGTGAGAAGGGCTAATACACCCGCCTAAAGGAGTACTGACACGAAATTTCAAAGCTGAGATCCGCTCTAGCAATCAATACAACGACAACACAAATAGGTGTCTGTGAATAAATGCATCTTTTTTCTTTGTAGTTGTGTGTGTGTGTGTGATCTCTCTTTCGTGAACATTACCGAACCGCGCAAATTCAACTCCTGCATTTGCACTTTCACATTCTTCCCCTCGATGAAATGCGGGGATTTTTTTTTCTCTCGTGCATCCCTAGCGTGCACCAAAATAGCGCCTATCGACCCAAGCAGCCGCGAATCGATCACGAGTGCTTTGTCTAGGCCGCCTTTGCCTAGGCAGCAGACATCCTGGCGGGTTCCGCTAGTATTTGTCTAATATTACGTAATACGTACCAGCAATACTGAGAGGTTTTGAGAAAATAACCAAAGTCCAATATTATTTTTTTCAGTGTTGCTCTGCACGCCTTGACATGTATACGCTCATCAGTTCGGTAGGCGTGTCTGTAGAAGTCAGTCCGCAATTTGTTCACCTGCGCGCTGTCACCGTTTGCTTTCTATAAAAACCAGACGAAGAGTATAATATTTGGTAAGAACACTACGGCTAGAAGATACAAGAAACAGTGTTTTACGTACAGCTCAAGGAGGCACTGTGGACCATTTCGTTGTGTGGACTGGAGGCTGGTTAGATTTTGCCTGCACGGAAACGGCAAAAGATAACAGCACGCAGGCTCTCGACAAACAATTATTCACAAGCCAATTTACGCAGGCCTGGCTGTAAGCCTGAGGCACTATATTGGGAAATGTTCGTGTAAAGCCGCCCATTCTTTAACCAGCATCATAGCGACGGCACAGGCTCTCTAACGTAGCGTTTATGCTGTCACTTTCGTCATGTTAGCAACACTGTGGACAAAATTGTTTCTTTCCATTCATTAGCACCAGTGATGCCTTTGCGAGAATAACCGATTGCCGAAATTTATGGCATAAGTAACGCATTTTCTCATGCGAATTCGATAGCCAAGCAGAGCGCAATCAATTGTACTTAATACCACGGCGCATTGTGGGGCGAATAACAGGTGCACACGGCCGAGATAACGGGATGCCACACTCGCACCTGACAGCGTTCCCGCCCGGGAACAGGTCTTCAACGTGGAGCTTTTGTAGGCTAGGTTCTGACCATAATTGCGTGCATCAACGAAAGACACGCACACAATTTGGCAGCAGCGCCAACTTTCCTGTAAATGCGCTGCATGTAGTTTTCAATCCAGTGTGCGATTCGTGATAAGAAAACGTGCTGAAATTGGCTTCTGGGACCAAATTTAACACTAGTAGAAGTTTTCTTTCACATTTGATATTTAAGTAATTTAAAGTGAAGTTTTATGTATTGTGGATTTCTCGTCAGCTGTCAATGCACGGGATTCTAAAGTTCTACGGAAAAAACGGACATCACCCATGTCTCTTCGCTGGAATACCACTCTTATCCTTACCATCCCGCGACTAATAAAGTTGATATCAATATATGTAGTCCATAATTCACTAGGAAGATGCTCCATCGTAATTTACAAACATGCCTGTGCGTGCATGCGTGTGCGTGTGCGTGCGTGTGCGTGTGTGTGTGCGCGTGCGCGAGTGCGTGAGTGTGCGTGAAAACAAGACAAAGAGCCTAGTTTTCTACTTTTTGGACTGCGCCCCGCTCAAAAGATCTGCATACAGCGCCACTGGTCATCCACCTTCTCACAGGGGAATGGCGCTGATTTTTCTTGCGTTGCCGCGTTTTTTTTTTTTTTGCGCTTACGTACGGTGGCTCGGTATTATCAATTCAGCCATGTTGATTTGATTGATTGCTTGCTTGCTTGCTTGATTGATTGATTGATTGATTGATTGATTGATTGATTGATTGATTGATTGATTGATTGATTGATTGATTGATTGATTTCAAGGTTTAACGCGCCGACGCAACGCAGGCGATGAGGCGCGGCGTAGTGGAGGGCTCCGGATTAATTTTGACCTCAAGGGGGTCTTTAACGTGCGCCGAAATGTCGTACTCACGGGTGTTTTTGCTTTTCGCCTCCATCAGAGAAGCGGCCGCCACGGCCGGGAATCAAATGCGCGACCTCGTGCTCAGCAGCACAACGCCTTAGCCACAGTCCTATTGACTTGCATTGCGCAATACAAAGCAAAGTGTTCTCAATCGGCAGCATTTGTATCATACCCTACACAAACAAAAGATGTACAGATTATATGCAGATTTGTATATTAAAGGTTTATCGTGTGCGTAGTCTTTTACTTGCCGTACTGTTCTCAAACACAAAGAAACTGCGAGTTTGAACAGCCACCGCTACCACTATACACGAAAAGTTAAGGTACCTTAAGCACAATTGCGAACTGATGTTCTAGTTTCAAAACCTGCGTAATTAAAATAGAGTCGTTTTAAGTGCGTAAAACAGTGGCATACAGGGTAAGGTAAAATTAGGCGCGTCTCGGTTATTGTATTTCAGAAATTATGCATCTCTGAACGTGAAAAAGTTAGACTTGTATCAACAACAAGAAATAATTTAATTTCCCTGTATTTAAACTGGAAGTACGAATGTTGCTCATTCATGTAGCGACGGCTTTTAGAAGAAAAGGCTGGCGCCCTTAAGACTTGTGCAAGACCACTCTCTGTACATGAAAAGTCACAATGAAACATTGTCGTTGTCCGTCATTTTGACGGACTAGATTGGTTCCAAGTTTGCGTGGCATGTATCCCGTTTTATAGAAATTATTGCACAGTGTATAGTCGTTATGACAAAACTGTGTAGGAAACAGGCCGGTAATTATAAGCCTGAAGCTGTGCCAGAACTACGCAACAAGATAATGTTAGTTGAATTTCGACCGCGCTTGTGATATACTAAACCTATAAACTTCAACTGTTTGTTGTGTGGGACGATATAAACAAAATAAATAACAACCATGCGGCCGATGAAAATATTTTATTTTCTCAATGTTTCTTTTTTTTTTGACGCTGTCCATTTGTTTAGGAATTTGAACTACTTAGTTTTCACCGCTTCAGTAGCCATTTCTTTCAACGTCTGGTGTTTTTTTTAGAAAACGTGTAGTAAAAAGTTGTAGTTTCATCTGTTCCACGATAAGACTTGCTTGTGCAGTATTTCTTTTCTTTTTCGCACATGTCTACGTGTTTGAGTTTGTGACGGTTTATTCCATATTTTGCTTGTATACTGCAATTTGATTACCAACTATTATTACATTTTTTTGTAAATTTCCAAGTTTGCTTGTACATTTATTTGGAGTTTTGACCATCAAAGCCTTTTGTTTTAAAGCGCAGCTTTTCTTCCCTCCCTGATTGCGACCGTACGCCAAAACGCACTGCAGGGAAGCCAACTTTATTTGAATATGGTGATGCTAATTGTGGGTGAAGTAAAAAGGGGCTGAATCACAGCGATCAAAGTTAATGAGTACGAAGCTTCACGTTTCCACCATTTTTGGCCCTATACAAAATGGTAATTAGAATTTGTCAACACCGAATGCTCTTTAGGCTGACGGTTGGCCGGCGAACTCGCGTAGAAAAACATTGCCAAGCAATAACCATATCGTTATCGCCGACACCGTTCGACCTTAGAGAACACTCTGTCCGCGCGTGCCATTCATGGGGAACTTTCAGCGGCAAGTTCGGACATTCATCTGTTTTGCAAAAAGCCTGGTCTCCAACGACGGGAGAGATGGGCGACAGAATAGAAGCCTCATTACGGAAGGAGAGGAAGCGCGGCCTGAAAGCCGCTACTTGAAAACAGGGTGCGCCGACATTTATTTATTATTTATTGATTACAATAATCTCAGGGCATCCGAGGGCATTGCAGAGAGGAGTGAATCATACAAGGTTTAAAAAAGAGTTGGATATGGCTATCTTGAATAATGAAGGTTCAGTGATGCCGGCGATCGAACCGGGGAGGTAGTCCAATTCCGTCGCAGTGTTCGGTACAAATGAATTCAAGCACTTCAATCCCAAATATCGCGCAGGTGACCCTGCGGCGAAACGTCAGCAAGTTGCAGGAGGTCCGGAGTTACTAGCCACGTGCATTGTAGGTACGTTAATGACCGAGGGTTCATTGCTTTTCACGTGATCTCGAAGTGTAACCAGGCAAAAAACTCGGCCGAGTCTTCATAACGAGGCATATACTTAGCCGAAGGAAGAATAAGCTAGATGGTGCCGCAAGCTTCGTTTTTTTCACCAGCCTTCGCGCCACTAGTCCGAAGCTGTCCCATTTTTTGTTATGATTCTGAATTAGGCGGTTAGAGTAACTTGAGTGTTGTTTCGCATGCGATCCCATTATGTAAATTACGTTTTCACGAGGGCATTTAGGGACACTGTAAATAAATAAAAAAGTAACTAAACGTGGAGTGTTTTGAGGGCAATAACCTTGCATTCCGGATTACTTTTTGTGTGTATATATTTGTGTGTGCGCATGTTTTATATCCGTTTTACCTCTTTTCTCTGAAATTCCCTCCGTTCAATAAAACTGTAAAGCCATCAGAAATGATGATATTAAATACATTCAAACACGGTAAGACAGCCTTCATTTATCTAGCCGGCTTAGCAGCTCATATGGGTTGTGTAGATATTTGGTGAACAAAAGATGGGTTACGTCCTATCCGTCACATCCTATCTAGCTTGGTCACTCACAGGCCGTGATTTAACTTTTTTGTACTTTGATTGCGTCGAGGTTAAAGTCGATTGTGATTTTTTGCAAGTAGTAATGCGTCGAGTTTGTTATAGGCGGCATTTGTCGTTTTCGCTGTTAGCAGTAGAAAAATGTTTGGGCATAAAATACCTACTTATTTGAGCTAAAATTTACCTCTCTCACTTATCGGTCTCACTTGTTCGTATTGGGGTATTATAACCACAAGTCTTGCGTATTGGGGTATTGGGGTATTATAACCACAAGTCTTGCTACGTCACTTTCAACGCGGAAATCGTGGCTGGATTCTTTTACGAAATGAAAAAATTCTCGCAAATTAGCCTGAAGATGTTCATCATAACTTTTTGATATTGGCTATGCTATTTCGCTGAGATTCTACAAAACAAAAGAAACTCTGACAAGTTTTACAGCTGTGCCAAACATAAAAGAAATAGTCCAGCTCAAAAAAAAGCTCGAAAAAGCAGTTGTCATCTGTCAAAATACTGGATAGCGCCCGCACATATTTCTATCTCGAAGCGCGCTATCCGCGCCGCTAAAATTGCGTAGACAGTTCACTCTGGACAACCCTCCAAAGGGGTTATTTTAAGAGTAATGGAAGGTGAAAAAAGCGCTGAGTGAGAGCGTCCAGCAAAACACCGCCACGGAAAGATTGAAATAGCAAGCAAAGTGAAGGAAGGCTACTGGAGAACTTGCCCTTGAGCGCGTTGGAGAGACACGGTGAGGGAGAGAGGTGGTGCCACGTGGCCGCGCCAAATGGGTGGCGCGTGACTTTAGCGCGGGCGTCCTCATGGAGACGAGTTGCCTCGCACCCGCCTCTCTCTACTTCCGCTCCCTAAACAGGGCCAACCTGCCGCAGAACAAAACCGCAGCTTGGTCATGACGCCCCTTTTTGGACTCTCGTTACGCACGGCCAGTTCACAACAAATCCAGCCGCTAGCCGCCTCCACTGCTCGTCCCCCTCAGCTGCTCCTCTGCAGAGGTCGGTATGGATGACAGAAACAGCAACTCCAGTGTCGATGAGAGCGATGGTAGGGACACCTTCCACAAGTACGTCGATAATATTTTTTGCCGAGAAATGGGGACTCGAGAATTCGATCGAGACACAGTTCTTGCCACCGGAATAGCGGCTTTTAATTTTCCTTTTCGACATTAGTAGGGCGGCAATGCATGGGAGACACCGATCGCCAAAGTGGAGGAGAGCTGAATGGACGGCCAGCGAAAGTTGGATGGTCGGTTGGCTCAGGTGGCAAATTGTACGGCACTGGATTGAGCGGCATACGACGAAAAGCAAGGAATGGCATAAAAAGGCGCCTGCGGATAGCTGGCGGCGGGCGGCAGTATGCGGCGGCGATAGTAGCGAGCGACATGCCCTAACGTTGCACATGCAATACAAGTTGGACGATTGTCCTGCGTGCGCCACGCACCCGTTAGCTGGGGACTGCTCACCGGGCTTATCAGCGGTAGCTGCCTGTAATGAAGCCGGGGCACGGGGCGCTTGGCCGAACGGAAACGGCATGAAAGGAAGCGGCCGGTGGGCATAAACAGTTCAGCGAGAGAACGAAGCAGGGTGTTGCGATAGCTGTCCTGCTACCGAAGCGTAAGTGAGGGGCGCAGTTATGGGCAGGTTATGCGGAGCCGAGGGTAGTGCCTCAGCGACCTTTTCCGTGATGACATTCTGATGCGAAGACGCCAGCGTGGAAGGCGGCTTGATATGTACGGAGAGGAGGGAGACTGGGCGGGCCACCTCTTCGCAAATAAAAACTGATTCACGCAAACAGCGTAGGGTTACCGCACCTCACCACTGGCTAGGGATATAGTTGACCCTACAATAATAGACTGAACGTCGTTTATTGGCGGGAGCGGAAACAAGGCGAGCGCAGGTACAAGCGTACAGACGATGGCCGAACTCGCGCGACGAGCACCTTCTGCCATACTTCTTACGCGGCTACCAGCGGGCGCGAATACCCGCGTGCATACATTGGCCACGATCGTAGGGCACTCTTGCATGATGTGGTGCATACTCCGATAAGATGATGGTGTTGCAAAAGCTGCTCACTCTCCTTGCTACAATATATATATATATATATATATATATATATATATATATATATATATATATATAGGAAATGAGGGGCACATTAAAACTAACACAGAAATAAGAGTTGGCAGTCAAGGAACCACGGAAAGCAAAGGGAAGTATGTTGTAGGTCATTGAAACGGATAAATTGTTTTGAAAGAAAGAAAGAAAGAAAGAAAAAGGAGAAAAAATGCCCGCCAGGTGGGAAACGAACCCACGACCTTCAGAATACCGGTCTGGTGTGATAACCACTACGCTACCGGTGGGGCGATTTTCCCCTCCACTTTACGAGGTATTTATTTTGAGGTATTTCTGTTTCCTGCGGTTGGGGGTGGTAGCCAGCGCCACTCGGACTATTCGGGGTGAAGGGGACCTTCTTTTTAAACCCCGGGCCGTTATTCGAGTGTCTACGACATGTCGAGAGTGGTCGACCAGCGCTGAACTCTCTCATGATTCTTATGGCACCAAGAATGCCAGAACAGACGCCCTCCTTATGCGTGTAGCGAATCAGAATAGGAAATGAGGGGCTCGCTGAAAATAACATAGAAATAAGAGTTTGCAGTCAAGAAAACCTCGAAAGCAAAGGGGAGGATGCGGTAGGTCATTGAAACAGATAAAGAATTTAGAAAGAAAGAGGTTTTCTTAGTTTTTCCGAGGTTTTCCTGACTGCCAACGCATATATATATATATATATATATATATATATATATATATATATATATATATATATATATATAAATCTAGAGAAAGATAAACTCACAAAGCGCGCAGAAATAGTGTAAGTAAAGAGTCGGATACACAGCAAGAACAATAACAAACAATGTTTACTTACGTAGCGGCAACGGGACTTGCCTTCATCAGAGTAAAGTTACATGATTTTGCTGTCGCAAAACATTTTGAACACGTTTCTTATATAGATTTGCATAAAACTGTGAGAAGGAGCGGGAAATATTTTGGAAATGGAGAGTGGGCATACAGTCAGGCTACGCCTGTGTTACAACATCAACAAAAAAAGGGGGGGGGGAGCGAGAGAGAGAAGAAGGGGTCGTGTTAACAATGCAGCGTTGAAGGTTGCACCATGACGGGTCAACGTATGCCGCGCGGGCTGCGAGTTCAGACGATAGGGGAAACTGGACAACCGCGGTTTGAAAAGAAAGGGAAGAGTATACAGCAAGGTATTCAGTGGCTGGGGAGACTGGTTCGGGGGGAAGCGAAGATGGGTGTGCCCCCCGCGGATGAAGAGAATAGATAGGGGGCACAAAAGAGCATTTCACAGAAGCTAGCAATTGAACAGGAAATAGGTAGGGTCACAAAAGGTTAAACATGAATAGATCACAACGAGTTAAACATTCTTAAGTGGTGGTGGGAACGAGGTCTCCTTCCCCAGGACAAAAGGCATTGTTGAGCCGCATTAGGCTAATAAAGCTGCTGTATTAGGAGAGTTTCTGCGAAATCTGATGGCAAACTCGAGGGTAGGAAAAATGAACATAGTTATAAAGATTATGAAGCCGCAAATTTTAATCGAGGGATAAGCACGTTAGTTTTCCGTAACTTTCATTAATTCCAAGTGTGGCTGACCCAAACTTATAAATGAGATAAGATTCCCGAACCTCGCGGTCGTGGTGCGTTTTGAAGGCGGATTCTAAAATCGTTGCTTTAGATGTTCAAATGCATGCCCGGGACTGTTCACATGTCTTGACAGGGGCAAATAAGGGCAGCTTTTTGCATGAGAGTGGTGATTATTGAACCGCATTCGGAAGGGCGTTTCAGTTTGGCCGATATATAGTTGCCTACAAACAGTGCACTCTAGAAGATATACGACATTAGCGGAGTCACAGTTAAAGTTACCTTTTATATTTACGTAGTAGTCTGAAGCCGTGCTGGTGGCGCGCTGTGTAGTGGTCATGTGTGGGCATACTTTACATCGGGGTTTATTGCAGGGCATGCAGCCAGTAGTTGCCGGTCGGTTGATACGAGAGTTAGTAAGAAAGTCACCTAAATTCTTTTTACGCCGTAGACAACGCGTGGTGGTTCGGGGAATATGCTTTTTAAGCGGTCACTTTGCATTAGGATATTGTGATGTTTTTTTTAGCACGGTTGACACTCTTGGAGTGGAGGATGAGTGGGTTAAAACTACGTTAGTTGGCGGGTTCCCGTTCGGGGCTTTTTTCTTACAGATTTCGTTACGGTCTAATTGGTTGGCTCGCACAATAGCGTCGTCGATAACTTTTTCCGGGTATTTTTTATTCAGGGGGGCGGTCTTGAGTTCTCGACAGTTTGAGTCAAAGTCGGCTTGGTTTGAGCAAATTCTCCTAAATCGGTGGGCTTGGCTGTAAGGTATTGCTGTCTTGCAGTGTCTGACATGGTTACTTCGGAAGTGCAAATACTGCCGCGTATCTGTCGGTTTTCTATACAGTTTAGTTTGAAGCCGACCTTGGAAGGTAGTAACGGTGACGTCCAGAAAGTTTACACTGTGTTCCGAATAGGAATGAGCATAGGGAAATACTAGGATGGGCTAGGTTAAATGCCTCAATGAAGGTGAGGAGCTCCGCCTCACCGTGTTGCCAGATCATGAATATGTCATCAATATACCTTTTATAGTACATTGGCTTTAAATTTTGGGTGTCAAGAAAGTTCGATTCGAGGTGAGCCTTAAAGATATTAGTGTAGTTAGGTCCGATTCGAGTTCCCATTGACGTTCCGCTGACTTGCACGTAATAAACTCCGTCGAACTCAAAATTGTTAAGTTCAAGAATAAGCCTAAGGAATGTTTGAGAGCAGAAGAATCGATAGGTTTGTCGCACGATGATTGCTCATACGCAAGGGATACAGCGGCGATGCCATCTTCATGGGGGATGTTAGTATACAGTGACGCAACATCAAGGGTGACTAGAACGCAGTTATCAGGAATTTCAATTTTTGAGATGTCTGAGAGAAAGTCATTGGTATCCTTAATGAAGGAGGGAAAGCTGGGCGAAATGTCGCAAATGAGATTATCCACATAGCGCGAGAGGTTTTCGGTAACAGTGCCATGCCAGAAACAATGGGGCGCCCTGGGTTGTTCACCTTGTGAATCTTTGGGAGAAGATAGAATTTACCGGCTACTGGGCTTAAGGGGATCAGGGAACGAGCCGTGGTTTCATTTATTGTTTTATTTTTAACAAGCTCAGCAAGTTTATCTTTGACATTTTGCTTAAAATCTTGAGTGGGATCATTGGGTAGTGCTTTATAGAACGTCGATACTGATAGTTGCTTATTGGCCTCGTTAACATAGTCGGTTTTGTCAAGGATTACGATTGCGCCTCCCTTGTCGGCAGGTTTAATAATTATGTCGGGAAAGCTTGCGAGTTCCTCTAGGGCTTTCTTTTCGTTGGTAGTCATGTTGTGGTGGAAAGAAATTTGTGTTTCGTATGCTTTTCGCACATCGTGTTGGACAGCTTTGATGTACATGTCGAGGCTACTATCACGCTGTGTGGGAGGGGTCCAGTGCTTATAGCTAGGTAAGGTTCTGCGGGCTTCTTCCGTCATTGGGTGATCGTAGAAGTATTCTCGTAGCCTCATGTTTCTGGCGAAGTTATCTAAGTCCTTAAAAAGTTGAAATTCATCAAAACCACCAGTAGCCGGGCAAAAGTTTAGGCCCTTTGACAAGACGTTCATCTGAGCTGGGGAGAGGGTTTTACTTGAAAGGTTCATTACATTCCCGGTAAGGTTTTCTTTTGTGACGGCAGGCGAGGGAAAAATATTAGTACAGGTGTTTAAGTGAACTGTTTGGGGTGCAGTAGTCGAAGCTTTTATTACAGTCGTAGTGACATTATCGGCCGTATTGTCAGAGTTGGGGCAGTTACTAGTGCCGGAGCTTGTTAGGTTCTTACGCATGTGGCCAGTGTTAGAAATCTTATCTCGGTTAAACTTTCGGTCTTTTGTTCGGGATATGGCGGAGGCCGTCTTAGATTCGTAGTTGCTTAAAAGGTTCAACTCTCTTTTGCTTAGTTCCTGACTAAGTAGTTCCTCTTTCTTTCGGAGAGAATGAGCCGTAGTTACGTAGTGATTGAGGATTATTTCAGTTAATTGTAAGGATGCTTTATCGAGTACCTGTTTCCACTTATTCATGTTGGACGGGGAGAGTTCGGTAGTAGCAGGTTTTATTCTAATCCTAAGACCCGTGGGAGCGACCGCGGCAGTCAAGTACTGTGCAAGAGCGGAAACGTGCAATTCGGAACGTATGCGCTTTTCGGTGATTTTTCTTAGCTTAAAAACTGTCTTGAAACGGGGAAGGAGGCCGCGTTACCTGTTTTTTTGTGTTGTAGTCAGTTGCTGCTATGCCGATTCTTTCGAAGGTTGTAAGGGCATGTGGAACGGAGGGCTCGATTTTGGACCCCGGAAGGTCCGGCGGACGCGCTGCTGTTGGTTTTCGTGGGCTCGGCGGTCGCTGAAGATGCGGAGGTTGGGCGTGGCATGCTGTTGGTGCGGCGCCGGTCAGGGAGCTTCTTATGTCGCCGATAGCGTTCCCTCGGGGCGTTGTGGCCGCTGCAGGTTTGGCAGTAGGGGTTGGCATGTCGCTGGCGCGACGCTCCTCCGTGGACTTCGGGGTTGGGGCGCTGGCGCTCGCCCGGGGCGCCGTGGTTGTGGTGGATCGGGGGGGCAGTGGCGGTGGGCTTCTGGCACGACACTGCTCCGGGGTCCTTACACTGGATAGAATTGGAGGCAGTGGTGGAAAGTCGCTGTCATTTGGCAATATAGCCGGGGCTGCAACTGGGTCGGCGGTGCATGCGAAGTCGCGCCAGCCCAGAGGATTGCAGCGCTGTTGCATGAAGCAAAGTGCACGAACGTGGCCGGCCAGCAAGGCCACACCCTCGAAGCTCGGGTGTAAGCCGTCCTGGAACCCCCGCTTTTGTTTCTCAGCCTGGCGCATGCATTGCTGACGCACGCTCACTGATCGACTTTATCCCTGCCTCTGCCACTACAGTTTTTCTGCATGTTGGTACTAATGATCTCAGCTCTACTTCCGCTGAACATGCTTTCTCTGACTACCGCTCACTGACTGACCTCATTCTGGAATCTCGACCGAACATTTCCACTATTAACGCCAGCCTCATTCTTCCCCGCTCCGCTAGCCGCCGCCGCGACTACCGCATCTCTCGCTTCCCTCGCTGCTGCAACGAAAAGGCACGCCGTTTCAACTCACTTCTCCGCGAATTTTGCCACCACTCACGCTTTGTCCGCTTCGTCGATCATGGCTTTGAGCACCTTCCAGCCTGCCGAGTACTCGCTGCGGACGGCTTACACCCGAGCTTCGAGGGTGTGGCCTTGCTGGTCGGCCACATTCGTGCACTCTGCTTCATGCAACAGCGCTGCAATCCTCTGGGCTGGCGCGACTTCGCATGCACCGCCGACCCAGTTGCAGCCCCGTCTATATTGCCAAATGACAGCGACTTTCCACCACTGCCTCCAATTCTATCCAGTGTAAGGACCCCGGAGCAGTGTCGTGCCAGCAGCCCACCGCCACTGCCCCCCAGATCCACCACAACCACGGCGCCCCGGGCGAGCGCCAGCGCCCCAACCCCGAAGTCCACGGACGAGCGTCGCGCCAGCGACATGCCAACCCCTACTGGCAAACCTGCAGCGGCCACAACGCCCCGAGGGAACGCTCGCGGCGACACTAAGAAGCTCCCTGACCGGCGCCGCACAAACAGCATGCCACGCCCAACCTCCGCATCTTCAGCGACCGCCGAGCCCACGAAAACCAACAGCAGCGCGTCCGCCGGACCTTCCGGGGTCCAAAATCCAGCCCTCCGTGCCACATGCCCTTACAACCTTCGAAAGAATCGGCATAGCAGCAACTGACTACAACACAAAAAAACAGGTAACGCGGCCTCCTTCCCCGTTTCAAGACAGTTTTTAAAGCTAAGAAAAATCACCGAAAAGCGCATACGTTCCGAATTGCACGTTTCCGCTCTTGCACAGTACTTGACTGCCGCGGTCGCTCCCAGGGGTCTTAGGATTAGAATAAAACCTGCTACTACCGAACTCTCCCCGTTCAACATGAATAAGTGGAAACAGGTACTCGATAAAGCATCCTTACAATTAACTGAAATAATCCTCAATCACTACGAAACTACGGCCCATTCTCTCCGAAAGAAAGAGGAACTACTTAGTCAGGAACTAAGCAAAAGAGAGTTGAACCTTTTAAGCAACTACGAATCTAAGACGGCCTCCGCCATATCCCGAACAAAAGACCGAAAGTTTAACCGAGATAAGATTTCTAACACTGGCCACATGCGTAAGAACCTAACAAGCTCCGGCACTAGCAACTGCCCCAACTCTGACAATACGGCCGATAATGTCACTACGACTGTAATAAAAGCTTCGACTACTGCACCCCAAACAGTTCAGTCAAACACCTGTACTAAAATTTTTCCCTCACCTACCGTCACAAAAGAAAACCTTACCGGGAATGTAATGAACCTTTCAAGTATAACCCTCTCCCCAGCTCAGATGAAGGTCTTGTCAAATGGCCTAAACCTTTGCCCGGCTACTGGTGGTTTTGATGAATTTCAACTTTTTAAGGACTTAGATAACTTCGCCAGAAACGTGAGGCTACGAGAATACTTCTACGATCACCCCGCGACGGAAGAAGCCCGCAGAACCCTACCTAGCTATAAGCACTGGACCCCTCCCACACAGGGTGATAGTATCCTCGACATGTACATCAAAGCTGTCCAACGCGATGTGCGAAAAGCATAAACAAACACAAATTTCTTTCCACCACAACATGACTACCAACGAAAAGAAAGCCCTAGAGGAACTCGCAAGCTTTCCCGACATAATTATAAACCTGCCGACAAGGGAGGCGCAATGGTAATCCTTGACAAAACCGACTATGTTAACGAGGCCAATAAGCAACTATCAGTATCGACGTTCTATAAAGCACTACCCAATGATCCCACTCAAGATTATAAGCAAATTGTCAAAGATAAACTTGCTGAGCTTGTTAAAAATAAAACAATAAATGAAACCACGGCTCGTTCCCTGATCCCCTTAAGCCCAGTAGCCGGTAAATTCTATCTTCTCCCAAAGATTCACAAGGTGAACAACCCAGGGCACCCCATTGTTTCTGGCATGGGCACTGTTACCGAAAACCTCTCGCGCTATGTGGATAATCTCATTTGCGACATTCCGCCCAGCTTTCCCTCCTTCATTAAGGATACCAATGACTTTCTCTCAGACATCTCAAAAATTGATATTCCTGATAACTGCCTTCTAGTCACCCTTGATGTTGCGCCACTGTATTCTAACATCCCCCATGAAGATGGCATCGTCGCTGTATCCCTTGCGTATGAGCAGTCATCGTGCGACAAACCTATCGATTCTTCTGCTCTACAAACATTCCTTAGGCTTATTCTTCAACTTAACAATTTTGAGTTCGACGGAGTTCATTACGTGCAAGTCAGCGGAACGTCAACGGGAACTCGAATCGGACCAAACTACGCTAATATCTTTATGGCTCACCTCGAATCAAACTTTCTTGACACCCAAAATTTAAGGCCAATGTACTATAAAAGGTATATTGATGACATATTCATTATCTGGCAACACGGTGAGGCGGAGCTCCTCACCTTCATTGAGGCATTTAACCTAGCCCATCCTAGTATTTCCCTTGCTCATTCCTATTCGGAACAGTGTAAACTTTCTGGACGTCACCGTTACTACCTTCCAAGGTCGGCTTCAAACTAAACTGTATAGAAAACCGACAGACCCGCGGCAGTATTTGCACTTCCGAAGTAGCCATGTCAGACACTGCAAGACAGCAATACCTTACAGCCAAGCCCACCGATTTAGGAGAATTTGCTCAAACCAAGCCGACTTTGACTCAAACTGTCGAGAACTCAAGACCGCCCTCCTGAATAAAAAATACCCGGAAAAAGTTATCGACGACGCTATTGTGCGAGCCAACCAATTAGACCGTAACGAAATCTGTAAGAAAAAAGCCCCGAACGGGAACCCGCCAACTAACTTAGTTTTAACCCACTCATCCTCCGCTCCAAGAGTGTCAACCGTGCAAAAAAAACATCACAATATCCCAATGCAAAGTGACCGCTTAAAAAGCATATTCCCCGAACCACCACGCGTTGTCTACCGGCGTAATAAGAATTTAGGGGACTTTCTTACTAACTCTCGTATCAACCGACCGGCAACTACTGGCTGCATGCCCTGCAATAAACCCCGATGTAAAGTATGCCCACACATGACCACTACACAGCGCGCCACCAGCACGGCTTCAGACTACTACGTAAATATAAAAGGTAACTTTAACTGTGACTCCGCTAATGTCGTATATCTTCTAGAGTGCACTGTTTGTAGGCAACAATATATCGGCCAAACTGAAACGCCCTTCCGAATGCGGTTCAATAATCACCGCTCTCATGCAAAAAGCTGCCCTTATTTGCCCCTGTCAAGACATGTGAACAGTCCCGGGCATGCATTTGAACATCTTAAAGCAACGATTTTAGAATCCGCCTTCAAAACGCACCACGACCGCGAGGTTCGGGAATCTTATCTCATTTATAAGTTTGGGTCAGCCACGCTTGGAATTAATGAAAGTTACGGAAAACTGACGTGCTTATCCCTCGATTAAAATTAGCGGCTTCATAATTTTTATAAATATGTTCATTATTCCTACCCTCGAGTTTGCCATCAGAATTCGCAGAAACTCTCCTAATACAGCAGCTTTATTAGCCTAATGCGGCTCAACAATGCCATTTGTCCTGGGGAAGGAGACCTCGTTCCCACCACCACTTAAGAATGTTTAACTCTTTGTGATCTATTCATGTTTAACCTTTTGTGACCCTACCTATTTCCTGTTCAATTGCTAGCTTCTGTGAAATGCTCTTTTGTGCCCCCTGTCTATTCTCTTCATCCGCGGGGGGCACACCCATCTTCGCTTCCCCCCGAACCAGTCTCCCCAGCCACTGAATACCTTACTGTATACTCTTCCCTTTCTTTTCAAACCGCGGTTGTCCAGTTTCCCCCATTGTCTGAACTTGCAGCCCACGCGGCATACGTTGACCCGTCATGGTGCAACCTTGAACGCTGCATTGTTAACACGACCCCTTTTTCTCTCTCTCGCTCCCCCCCTTTTTTCTTTTTGTTGATGTTGTAACACAGGCGTAGCCTGACTGTATGCACACTCTCCATTTCCGAAATATTTTCCGCTCCATCTCACAGTTTTATGCAAACCTATATAAGAAACGTGTTCAAAATGTTTGCGACAGCAAAATCATGTAACTTTACTCTCATGAAGGCAAGTCCCGTTGCCGCTACGTAAGTAAACATTGTTTGTTACTGTTCCTGCTGTGTATCCGACTCTTTACTTACACTATATATATATATATATATATATATATATATATATATATATATATATATATATTAATATATATTTATAAGTATATATAAATATATATGTATATATATTTACGAGCCTATAATATTGACAATCAAAAGCAAACAGACCTGATTTTCTTAGATTTTGCGGAAGCCTTTGATAAAGTATCACACAAGAAGCTACTAAAAAAACTCGAAGTAGCACTAGGAAATTCAACCGTTATTAAATGGATCGATAATTATTTGACTAACCGTTCTCAATACGTGCAATTTACCAATGAGACTTCAGATGTTACCCCCGTCACATCTGGAGTCCTACAAGGCTGCGTCCTGGCTCTTGTTTTGTTTCTTCTTTATATTAATGATCTGCCTATGAACCTTATGTGAAAGTCAAACTGTTTGCAAACGATTGCATACTGTATCGTGAAATAAACTCCACAGACGACCACGAAGCTTTAAATACAGCTTTAAAAGACGTTTCCCGCTGGTGTCGTAAATGGCAAATGTGCCTGAATATAAACAAGTGTACCATTTTGTCGGTAAGCCGAAAAAAAACAAGGTCAAATTTTCATTACACTATTGACAGCATTCCCATAGCTAGAGTAAATCGGCATAAATATCTTGGAGTAATTATAACTGAAGAACTAAGGTGGGATTCTCACATAAATTATGTACCTTAAGCTGCCTTGCGGCGCTTGTTCACACTTAAATATCGGCTCCACCAGGCGCCGCTTCCACTGAAGCACCTGGCATACACTTCGCTTGTGCGATCATTACTAGAATATGGTAATATTATTTGGTCACCCTTCACTAAACAACAAATAACTAAACTGGAAGGAATACAAAGAAAAGCAGTTAGGTTCATATACAATCGGTACAGACTTGCAGATTCACCAACCGAACTACTAAAAAATGCTGGTTTACTTACCATAAGGAATCGAACGCGATTGGCACGTGCAAAATTTATGCATCAGCTGATTCACGGTCATTTCAACATTGATTTATCTGCCTACATCACGTTTGATCAAAGTAGAACGACACGCCTAAAACATTCAATGAGGCTAAACGAATATTCATTTAACACAAATTGCTTTAAGTACTCTTTTTTTCCGTTAGCAATTACTGAATGGAATTAACTAGATCTGAATATCTCGAGCAGTACCCAATTAGATAAATTTTTAACACTGGTTGAAAACGAACTTAACAAAATGCAAGGGGAAACAGTTAGGTGATATTCGTTTTGTGTATTTGTGTGTGTATTTTACCCCACTGATTATGTACTCTTAAGTTACGTTTAAGATGAAATACCCTTCAGTATCGTACGTTGCCCTTAAAAAATTATTCCTGAGCTCAAATACTCTGTTTTCAGATCATGTTCTTTATGTACTTATATTGCACTTCTCTTACTGAATTCTTTACCCATGCAGTACTTTTGCTTATCATTGTTTGCGTTACATTTATAATTAGTTCATACAATTTTCCAGTATGTGAATTTGCTTTATACTTGCACGTTATTAGTAACCCACATGTGTGAATCCTGTTCCGATTTTGTTTTGTGAATCCGATTCTGTTACTAGATTTCAAATGTTAATGTGCGTGTCTTATTGTACATCTACTCTGTAACTTTATGTCTCAAGCCGTTCCTGCGAAAATCCCTGATGGGATTGGCAGTATGTTTAAATAAATAAATAATAAAAGAAAAAAAAATATATATATATATATATATATATATATATATATATATATATATATATATATATATATATATTATATATATATAAGTTGTCTATTATTGAGAGCCTTTGGCAACTCGTTTTTATTTAACTAATTCTCTTTACAACGGTGGCTCGCTATACCCATCGGGGAGCGCTCTTCTTGCTCTCTGCGGCGGCGATGCGCGGGTGCGGCTTCCGCTCGCCTGCTCGCGTTACATGATCGCACCTAGAGCAGCTCGGTTGGCTCGGTGGCGTCAGCCAGCGGAAGCGCCGCGTACATTCGGAGATCCTGCATTAACGACCGTACCGGTCGGAACTTTTGTCTTCGTCCGATTCTGAGCTTTCCGAGTCGATGTCCTTCGCCCAAAGCTTCAGCTTGTCAACGGGAGCTACGCTGGAATGTGCTCTTCGTGTCCTCCGGGTCTCTTGGACGTTTCTGATGCGGTAGTGGTCATTGGGAAGCTTCTCGACTATGACGTACGGTTTCTTCTATTTGACTTTAGGTTTTCAAGATTTTTCCGCTCGCGGGGGGTTCACGCTCAACTACAACGATGTCTCCCGGTTGAAACTTTAACGGTTCAGCCCACTTCTTGTTGTAACGTGTTTGCTGCTTATGTTTAAACTCACGAAAGTTTTCTTTTGCTGCGACCCTCTTCCCCTCCAACTCTTTGTCGAAATGTTCTTTGAGAGCGTTCTCCATCCAGTCACCCGTTATGCTCCGTGATCTGAAGTTGAACAGAACTCCAAACGGCGTAGTTTCGTGGCCTGGTGCACGGTGTTTTTAATACCCCAGTGAACCTGAGGCTGTGTCGAGTCCCAATCCCGACCGTCCTCTCTTTTGGTAATGCTTGCCACTGCCGGAGTTATAATGCGGTTGTACCGTTCCACTTGACCGTTCGTTCGTGGGGCGGCAGTTGCATTCTTGACGTGCGTGATTCGAAAGCTTTCACTCATTGCCCTGAACTTCACACTAGTAAATGAAGTCCCTCTATCCATGATTACCACATTCGGTGGCCAGAAAATGCTAGCAAGAAACAGCCCCGCTGGTCCAGACGAGGTGTTAGGAACAGCTCGAAACATGACGAGCTTCATGAAGCCATCAACAGCCACAATTATGTGCGCGTTGCCCGATTTGCTCCAAACAAATGGGCCGAGATGGTCGATGTGGACTGTATAAAATGGCTTGTTCACCTTCTCGATGCTATGCTGCTTGCCTGGATTTCTTCCGGCGGGCGTCTTGTGGAAAAGGCTTTCAACGCAAGCGGCTATGTATCGCTTAACGTAGCGCCTCATGCCTGGAAACCAGTAGTTCTCTGTTAACCTTAACAGCGTCTTGTCCACAGCGAAATGCCCGATGTAGTCGTGACAAGCCTTCACTACCCTCCAACGTATCTGACTTGGGACGACCCAGAGGAGGCTTTCCTGTGAACCTCCGTCTTGAAACATCTTGAACATCTTGCCGTTGTGCAACTGATATTCGCTTTGCACCCACCGATCTTCTTTCGTGAAGCATTGTTTTTTTTTCTAACCTCTCCTTCAGTGCTATAGTTTTGGGATCGTTAACTTGCGCGAAAGCAATGCAGTCTTCTACTTCCACGCACGTAGCGAGCATCTGAATGCCGTCAACGACATCGGTCTCTTCGGGAGGATCGCGTGGTGAGCGGCTGAGTGCGTCGACATGCGCCATGGTCGTGCCCTTTCGGTACTCAACATCGAAGGTAAACTCTTACAGTCGAAGCCACCACCTGCTGATCCGAGGTAGGAGTGTTCGTTTACTCATCGTTGACCGCACGGCATTGCAGTCAGTCACCACTTTGAAGTTTAATCCTATTAGGTAGGTCCGCAACTTCTCCAGCGCCCACACAACTGCCAATGTTTCCAGCTCGTAGGAGTCTTATCTCTCCTCATACTCGGTTGTCCGTCGGCTGGCGCTCACGACGGGATGGAGCTGCCCGTTAGCTTGCTCTTGTAAGAGAATAGCTCCCAGCCCATCTCTGCAAGGATCTTGTGTGAACTTCCGTTCTTGCGTCGCACGAGAAATGAGCCAAGATAGGCTTTTGATTAACCACTTTTTCAGCTCGGCGAACGCGAAGTCTTGTTCTGCAGTCCACTTCCAAGTTTCGTCCTTGAAAGTCAGTTTCGTCAAAGGCTTAACAATAGTGGCGAACCCTTGACAAATAGTCGGAAATAGCTTGCGAGTCCCAGGAATCGGCGCACCTCGTGCTCATTTGTCGGTTTCGGAAATTCAGCTTCACACTGAAGTTTGAGAGTTCCAGGTTGCACCCCTTCAGCAGAAGTGTCGTAGCAAAGGTAGTCGACTCGGTCGCAGAAGAAGTAGCACTTACTCAACCGTAGCGTCAGTCCCGCTCTTCGTAGAGCCTCCAAAATCTTTCGCAGGTGCTCGAGTCCCTCATCTACAGCTGTCGTTTGGAGCAAGATGTCATCTATGTAGGTGAGTGCCACAGAGTATTTCAGAGGCCCCAGAACCGCGTTGATCATCTGCTGGAATACCGCTGGGGCGTTGGCCAACCCAAACAGCATTCGCACGAACTGGTTGTGCCCGTCAGGGGCGACAAACAGTGTTTTGTGTCTGGACTGCTTTTCCATGAGGATCTGGTAAAAACCAGACGCCAAGTCAAGACTCGTGACGAAGCACTTTCCGCGGAGGCGGTCCAGCTGATCATCAATTAGTGGCAACGGGTACCTGTCCTTATTCGTCTCACGGTTAAGTGCACGGTAGTCGACACAAATCCGCAGTTCTCCTGTCTTCTTTCGCACAAGGAGAATAGGGATGGCGTGGTTGGAAGTCGAGTCGACAATGATTCCTTCTTGCTTCAGTCTTCGATCATCTCTTTTGTGGGAGCCCTCTCTGCGAAGTAAAGTCGGTATGGACGGAATCTCACAGGCTCATCTGTCGTCAGCTCGATCTTCATTTCCGCTGCACTGGTCTGCCCGATTTCTGAAATGTTGCGTGCGAAGCAATCACGATAATCGTCGATAAGGCATCCCAGCATTTGTCACTGGTGTGGAGTGACGGCAGGTCCAGTTTTTATCTCTTCGCGTGGCATCGGCTGTCGCTGAGTGACGTGGACGTTTATTTCTAGTTCCGGCATATTGTCTGGATAGCAGATTTCCGCTCGTGCTACCAGCTCGTGTTCCTGATGCCCAAGTCATGGTTTGACATGTTCATAATGGGTAGGCGTATCTCGTGCACCTCGTCGACAGTTACGACACAGCGTGGTATGCAGTGCTCCCGTCCTTCCTGACACCTGAATTGTGCGTCGACAAACACATCTGTGCTGGGATGCCACCCGTGGCGTAGAGCTTGACGAATACCACATACTTCGGCGGAACAACGGTTGACTGCTTGGCCCACAGGCAGACTGAACGTTGGGGCAGATCGGGGATCTCAATGGAACGCAGCGTGTCGTCGGTTTTGTGGACGTTTTTGCACTCCTAAAAAATCCTGACTCTCCATCGCTGCCATACAATCGTTACGTGAGGTTGTTCCGTGAACGGCTGCCCAAAAAGTAGTGGTATGGACTGCGAGCTGCTTGGTACCACGTAGAGATGAACGTCAGCTGTCGCTTGGTCGACCGTTATGGTACCACTTGCTTCGCCGCAAGGCGTCACACATCCCGATGCATACTCTCCAATAGAGAGCGGTTCTTTTAGTTTCGTGTAGGAGATTTCCAACCGTTCTGCATCTTCCTGACGTAGGGGTTCGCATGGCTTCGACATGCGAAACCCTACGTAGGCACCCTACGTAAACGAATTCAACGTAGGCACGTATTTCATGTCCGTCACAGTTTCGCTGGGGTAAAATATTTCTTGTTCACTGCTTCGGTAGCGCGGAAGTCAGATTTCCCAACATTTTGAGTGACGCGCTGCTCTCGTTCTTTCTTCGCTCTGCAGCCTCTCGTTTCATGGCCCACTCGTCCGCAAGGGCCGCATCGCGCTTTCAGTTGGAGAGAGGAGCAATGGAGAGAAAATGGCCGTATTCGTTGCAGTTGAAGCACAGCGGTTCCCCTTTCTCGTTGGAGAGAGGCTTCTTCCTCTGTCTGCATTAGAGGTAGTCTCGGCGATCGTCAGCCATGTTGGCTCCAGTTGCCCTGGTAAGGTCATCGGCCCCTTGGAAGAGCCCCTTTTGATAGTCAGTGTAATGCTTGGCGTTTTGGCGGCAAGCCGACGAAACTACGTTTCCTAGACGATCTTCTAGACGCTTGAGACAGGAAGCAATTCTTCGGGAGTATCGTACGTGCGAACGCTCACTGCCCGAATTGTGTCTGGGTCGTTCAGGCCGGTGATGATGTACTCGACACAGCCTTTGTCACTGATATTACACCGGCGAGCCTTGGCGAGCTTGTCGTAGTATTAAGATTCGATGAGCTCACCTCGGTTGTGACAACGGGCTTCCATTTCACGGTGGAGGCACTGCATTCGTAATGTCGACAGAACTGCACGCTTTAGTTCGTCTCTCTTTTGCACCCACGTTTTGTTCACTGATGACAGGAAATCGTACCATGTCTTGGCCGGGCCTTCCAATCTGCATAGCGCGTTGCAGGAGGTCAGCCTGTCTGACCAACCGTAAATGTCAGCCAAGTAGTCGACTCGCCGAATCCACGCGTTGACGGTCGAGCAGCCTGATGAAAGGGGATCGAACGATGGCACCAGACGCGAAGTCTCTGCAACGGGCGTATCCTGCGTGGCAGGCGTCTGTTGCGTTTGAAGGGGCGCCATATCCTTTACCGCTTTTCTCACGGCTGCCTGTACAGCTGCTTCGATGACGGCTGCCATGTCCATCACCGGCTGTGGTGTAGTGAAGTCACTCGGGACTTCTTTTTCGGGGGTGGTGTCGCTGAGTGTTCTGTCGTCACCGCTGGCCTGGTTCGCGCCATCTTCAATCGTTGTCGCTGAAGATGCTGCGTTTCACGTCACATGCCCCATCATAACTGCAGGGGAGGCTGAACTGAAACAACTCGTTTTTATTTAACTGATTCTATTTACAACGGTGGCTGGCGCGGCCCGTCGGGGAGCGTTCTTCTTGCTCTCGGCGGCGGCGGTGCGCGGGTGCGGCTTGCGCTCGCCTGCTCGCGTTACATGATCGCACCTGGAGCAGCTCGGTTAGCTCGGTGGCGTCATCCAGCGGAAGCACCGCGTATATATTATATATATATATATATATATATATATATATATATTGTCACGGTCTTGAGGGATGGAAGGGGTGCTTAGCGGTATTGTAAGCGTATGTGATAAAAGGTAACACATCGTCCCAGTTTCTGTGCTCTGACGATACAAACATGGCCAACATGTTTGTCAGTGCACGATTTGTGTGCTCAGTAAGGCAATTGGTTTGTGGGTAATATGGCGTGCTGTGTCGGTACTGTGACCCACAAAGACGAAGGAGCTCTTCGATGATAACCGCTGTGAATTGTCGTCCGCGATCACTTATAACCACTCGGGGGGCACCATGGCGCAATATGATGAAGTGCAGAAAAAAGTGTGCGACTTCGGGAGCTGTAGCAGATGGCAGAACAATCGTTTCCACATATCTTGTCAGGTAATCGACACAGACAAGTATCCACCGACTTGGGAATCAAGTCAATTACCACTTTTTCAAAAGCTGACGTTGGTGGACGGACGGGATGCAAAGGCTCGGAAGGAGGAACTGTGGGATGCTTGTAGCGCTGGCACACCTCACATCCGGCGACGTACTGCTTCATCGTCTTTCGGAGGCGAGGCCAGTAGAAACGTTGATGGAGTCGGTAAAGCGTGGGGGCAAAACCAAGATGTCCTGAGGTGACGCCGTCGTGCATAGCATGCAGGACAACAGGCCGGAGGCTCTCAGGCACGACAAGCAGAAAGCGAGCACCTTCGGACGAATAATTCCGTCTCCAGAGCAAGCCATCTCGGACGACGTACGGTGAAGTCGACGCTTGAGACGCCTGGGCGGATACAAAAAATGGCTGCAAGCTGCTATCTTTGTGTTGCTCTTCCTGAAACACGAGTGCATCGGGGAGCGTGGTCGAGATGGAAGCTAAGGAATCGGCATTGTGTTCCTCCTCAAATAGCAGCGCTTGTTGAGGCAGGCGTGACAAACAGTCAGCGTCGCTGTGGCGGCGCCAGCTCTTGTAGACAACAGCGAAATCGAATTCCTGAAGCCGTAAAGACCAGCGAGCAAGTCGACCCGAGGGATGGCGTACTCCGACGAGCCAGCACAGCGAGTGATGGTCGGTTACCTTGGTAAAATGAAGTCCATAGATGTAGGGTCTAAACTTCTGAATGGCGAAAATCATCGCAAGGCGTTCTAGTTATGTCACCGTGTAGTTGCGCTCTGCTTTCGAGAGGGTACGACTTGCGTAGGCGACAGCGCTATGCGCACCTCCATGCGGTTGGACCAGCACAGCCCCAACACCAATGGCGCTGGCGTCTGAGTGGATCTCAATGGGGGCCAAGGGGTCAAAGTGGCGCAACACAGGACCGGATGTCAACAAACGCTCCAACTCCGTGAAAGACGAGTCACATACGGGAGTCCACACAAAGGGCGTGTCTTTACGAAGAAGAGCTGTGAGGGGACAGGCGATCTTGGCGAAGTTTTTGATAAACCGACGAAAGTAGGAGCACAGTCCAAGAAAGCTCCGCAGGTCATTAAGTGATCGGGGTTTTTGAATGTCACGAAAAGCAGCAATCTTTAGTGGGTCAGGCCTGATATCATCGTAGTCAACAAGGAAGCCGAGCACAAGCGCCTGGCGCTCTCCGAAATGGCACTTCTTCGAGTTCAGGAGCAGACCAGCTAGAGAACAACATCAAGCCGCTGGTTATGCTCGTTGAACATCTGGCCGAAAATTATGACGTCATCTTGATAACACATGCAGACTTCCCACTTCAGGCCCCGAAGGACAGAGTCCATGGATCTTTCGAATGTTGCGGGCGCGTTGCACAGGCCGAACGGCATAACATTAAATTCGAACAAGCCATCTAGTGTGACGAATGCTGTCTTTTCCTTGTCGTCCGGGTGCATAGGAATCTGCCAGTAGCCCGATCGAAGATCTACCGACGAAAAGTAGAAGGCAGAATGCAGACAATCGATGGCGTCGTCAATTCGCGGAAGGGGGTAGACGTCCTTCTTCGTCACATGATTAAGTCTACGGTGGTCAACGCAAAATCGCCACGTGTTGTCGTTCTTTCTGACCAGTATTACAGGAGCGGCCCATGGGCTGGTAGATTCCTGAATTGCACCGTTCCGGAGCATTTCCTCAGTCCGCTCATTTATAGCGTTGCGCTCAGCAGGAGACACGCGGTAAGGTTTCTGCCGGATGGGTGGTGCATCGCTGGTGTAAATTCGATGTTGCGTCCGAGACTCTGGCGGCGCAGGAGGGTATTTACCCTGCGCAAAATCAAACACCGAAGCGTGCCGCGCCAGCAATTTTTGCAATGCGCGTCGTTGCTCAGACGGCAACTACTTGTTAACCATTTTGATGAAATTGGCTGTATAGTCCGGTTCCACATTAGTCGCAGGGCCAGCCATACAAATTCTGTCCAGTGAAGTATTTAAATTATCGGCATAACTGGCGAGCGTGAGGCCCTGTGGGAGAAGTACGGATTCTGAGCTTGCGTTCACTGTCCAAAGGGGAGTAAAGCCACCCTCCGCATGAATCGAAGCCCGAGGTATGAACACATTTTTCTTGATCGCTGTGTTCAGTTCGGGCTCAACTAACGCCACACAGGGGCTATCTTGCTCATTTGGCTGCACTTCACGGGAACGAACATGGCTGCCATAGGAGGCAATAGCGTATCATCGGCAACCGCGAACACTCCTCGGCCGGGTTCGGTGACTTGCACGATACAGACAGGGAATACACTTCACAATGTAATCTCTCTAGCACCGCAATTAACTTTGTCCCACATTCTTTCAAAAAGTCGATACCCAGAATGACATCGTGCGTTGCGTACTCCAATACGGTAAACTCAGTTCTGAAGGTGTCTCCGCCAAGCACAACATCGGCCGAGATAATTCCAACTACCCGCAAAGGCTCACCACCAACCCCACGGAAATGTCTAGTTCCATCCCACTAAAACATAACTTCATGTCCAAGGCGATCTTTAAATGACGAGCTCATCACTGACACACTAGCACCAGTATCCACCAAAGCAGTGGCGTTCACACCGTCGACATAAATACACACCTTGTTCTCTACCATCACTACTGACAGGGGATTTGGTAAAACCGACCGTTCAGCGACCTCACTCCTGTCGGCCGCACCAGCTAGTTTCCCAGCGGCGGGGGCACGGACCGGCGGCGAGGCGACGGCGACCGGCCCTGGCGAAGCGGTAGTGTGATGCTACGGTCAGAGATGGCGGGAGACGCATTGCGGTTGGTGAGCGGAGCCGGGTAGCGGAAAAGAGGATCCTGGTGGATTGCGCCATCCCGTCGGCTGGGTGAAGAAGGAGCAAAGAGCCGTGGAGCTTGCTGCTGACGACGGTGACAGAAGCGAGCGATGTGCCCACTGACGCCACAGAAATAGCAAACAGGAACAGGTGGTTCCCGATAGCCGTCTTGGTCGCCTTGTTGCCGGTAGCGGGATGGTTCGACTTGTTGTCGTGGGTAGCCAGCGACGACTCTTCGGGATTCGTTCTCGTAGCCGAGTCGCCGGGATGGCGCTCGGAAGCTCTGAACATTGACGCCATATTGTGGAAACGTACCGCAGGGCTCTGTGTAGCGGAGTTGTGGTCTGGGTGCTGGTACTTGAAGGCAAGGCTCGTGAACGCCGCACTAGTGGAACGCGCAATTTGCAGGAGGCCCCCGAATAGGCAGGCGGACCGGCGGTGTACGCTTGAGCTTGATACCCTAGTTCTTCCCGTATAATACGGCGAACCAAGGATGCGATATCCTCAGATGGACCAGTGGCCACGCTAGCGAAGGTGGGAACGTTTGGAAGACGGCCAAATTTGGGGCATATCCGCGGAAGCTTGAGAGCTTCAAATGTGCGGCAGTAGCTGGCCACGTCTGCTGCAGAGGCTAGGTTTTCCCTTGCAATGAAGAAGTGGTATACGTCTTCCGCTATACCTTTTAGCAAATGGCCCACCTTGTCCTTCTCAGTCATGTTCGGGTTTACAAGACAGCAGGGTTTGGACCTCTTGGATGTATGCCGTACAAGTCTCACCGGGTACCTGTGCTCGCTGCGCGAGCGTCTGCTCGGCCTTTTTGCGGCGGGAAATGGGGTCGCCAAAAGACTTCCTCAGCTCCTCGACGAAGCTCGCCCATGTTGTGAGCTTTGCTTCATTGTTTTCAAACCATGTCAAAGCTGTTTCGACGAGATACACCACTACATAGGCTAGTTGCGTGGCTGTGTCCCAGCGATTGTATTTGCTCACCCTTTCGTAGTGTTTGAGCCAATCCTCGACATCATCGTCATCGTTCCCAGAGAACGAGCGTGGTTCCTAGTGGTCCCAACCGTTGACCACCACTGGGGAAGAGTGTTCACCATTCCGGGGCGGCGCCATGTCAGCCGGGTCCACGGGCAAGCCGGCGATTCGCCTACTTCGACGGAGAAGGCAGAATTCCGCTGAGTCCGCAGGGTCCAGGACGTTGCTACCCCGCACCTCTACCACGTGACACGGTCTTGATGGATGGAATGGGTTTATTTACAGTTGTGTGGACCGGGAAGGGCCAAGCGAACAGATCGGGAAGCGGCCGGCACAGTCACCAACTCAACCTCCTCTTCTGCCAAACCACATGAGGCTTGGTCAATCCCTTTCCATTAGAAACCCCAAAGAAAATGTCCTTCGTAGAAACTGCGCTGTAACAATATTAATATATATATATATATAATATATATATATATATATATATATATATATATATATATATATACACACAAAAATGGTTTCGACCACGGTAAAAAAAGAGAACAGATTTAATAACGTTTCGGCCGAGGGACCGGCCTTCGTCATCTGACGAAGGCCGGTCCCTCGGCCGAAACGTTATTAAATCTGTTCTCTTTTTTTACCGTGGTCGAAACCATTTTTGTGTATATTCTACCGGCGTCCAGGAAAACTTTGTTGCTGTATATATATATATATATATATATATATATATATATATATATATATATGTTTATATATAAAAAAAACCCTCACAAAATGCTTCTAAACTGTTGGATGCACGGCATGAACAATAACACAACAGTTTTACATAACTAGCAGAACTAGGCCTTGTCTTTATGAGAATATTTTACGCAGTATTGCTGAAGTATTATTAGGCCACTGTACTCGTATGCAGGTAGGTCGGTTTGACTAAATATAAGGAAAACTTTTTTCTAATCATTCTTGCTGTGTATTGGAAAGTTTACCTTTAACCATCGACATATACTCATACCTTGAAGAAGCCAAGCCTCTTTGCCCAAATGTTGGCAACAATCTCGGTAATTACCTTGTTGAAGGTTGCTTTCGCTTGTATACTCTACACACACACATAGCCCTCCTAATGCATGTAGAAGAAAAGAAAGATACGGGACGAGGGACTCGTTAGAACACATCAAGTTTGCAGTCCTTATTGCCAGTGCTGTTGGGCTGATTTTTGAGAGATTTTTTAGTGCCGAATGACGATAGTTCGACTTTTTTTGATGAAGTGATAAATAGGCGAAAATGGAAGTCGACATGAAATCCGCCGTTTTTCCGGGAGTGGGAATCGGACCCACAAACCGCTAGTTGACCAGCCTCAGAGGAGTTCTAAATATAAACTCCTACGGTAAAGCTGCGAGAGGAGCCTTCGCGGGATGGCACAATTGGTTAGTGCACCGCACGCGTTATGCGGGGTAAGTGGGTTCGATTACCACTCCCTAAAAAGGGAGCATTTTTTCTTGACTAATGTTTTCGCTTACTTATCACTCCATCAAAATAGACCAGCATACTTCAATGGACACTATAAAAAATTTCCAAAAATGATCCCAATAGCACCGGCAATAAGACCTGCAACCTTGATATGTGTCTTTAACGAGTCCCTTGTCCCGTATCTTTCTTTTCTGCTACATTCAGTACGAGGGCTATGAGTCGAGCAGTCGTGAAATGGCAATAGCTATCCCGAACTTGCAACCACGTCTTCCTTGGCGGCTGCTTGGAGAAAGTACGTTCTATGTTTCCCGCGGGGTTCAAGGGGCGGTGCTAGTTTACCGGCCTGAGAAGAGTTCTAAATATAGACACCCACGTTGAAGTCGAGAGAGGAGCCTTCGTGGGATAGCAAAATTGGTTACTGAACTTAACGCGTTATGCTCTGTATGTGGGTTTGATTCCAGGTCCCGAAAACACGGCGAATTTTTTGTGCCCTTCCAGTTTCGCTTATTTATCACTGCATCAAAAAAAGGCGAGCATACGTAAATCGGCGTTACAAAAAAAAACGGAAAAATCAGCCCAATTGCACTGCCAGAAAGGACAGCAACTTTGATATATATATAAATTTATATAAATTTATATAAAATATATATATATATATATATATATATATATATATATATTATATATATATCTTTGTGGGGCCCGTGTTCCTCTACGCCTCGCTTGCACATGTTTTCGCGAGCTGGGAGCCGCCATTTTGGGTAGCCGGCGCGTCACGTAGGTCGTGTTCTTCTTCATGACCCCGCGCGACGCGCCGAACCGGCTCGCCGCGAACGTGTCCGCGAGGGCGAGTGGGAAGGGAAGACCGGTCGTCGCCTGCTCCCTCGCCGCCCTCTCCCCGAGAGCCGGGGGAGACCTCATCTCCCCCCCCCCCGAGCCTACCTGCGGGATGCGCGAATGTTCCGCGAGGACTCTGCCGAGAGATTCTGCCCTGATCGGTCGCCTCGGGATGCCTCCCCTGCTCCCGCGGCCGTGATGACGGATATCGAGTTCTGAGCCCAGCGGCTTGAGCGAGCGGACAGGAGCCACCTGTCTCCCGCGAGCGATAGTCCGTGTTGTCTGGTGTATGCACTGTATCTGCCAGGCAATAAAGCCTCACTTTGGATTACCGGACCTGTCTACCGCAATGTGAGTACCCGAATCCGTGCGTGAGTCCTTCGGATTCCGCAGGGCTTAGTGTACGGCGCGTAGCGTTCTCTAGCAAAGCTAGCCGGGGTCCTCGGCCATCCCGTACGTTAGCCCACAATATATATATTATATATATATGTATAATATATATATATATATATATATATATATATATATATATATATATATATATATATATATATATATATATATATACATATATTGTGAAGGCGAAACCGAAAGCCAAAACTGGAATCGCGTTCCGCGGGCAATCGCCCACGAAGGTGGTGTAACCGGAGCCAAGCGGGGAAGAAGAGGAAGAGGAAGCGGGAGCTCGAGGGGAATAAAGAGTACAAACCTGCCTAGCAGTCGCAGTTTCTCACAATGGAGCCGTCGACACACTTTCCGAAGCCCAGGCGACCCCGCCTCCGGAACCCATCTCCCTCGCGGCGATCCGGCCTCAGGGACTGTACTTCTAAGCAGCAGAGATGTTCCATCTCTTCAAGCGCCTTCATCCGAGGGCAGCGCGCACGGGGCCTAATTGAGTACCAACACGCCGCCTAACGCCCCTACTACCGCTGATCTTCTTCACGCCGTCGTCGACTTGACCCGACGATTGGCAGACTTCCCCGGTTCCGTCTCCGCTTCGTTCCTGAGAGGGGCGGCTTCATCTTCGGTATATTCCGGTGTCCCAGAGTTTCATGGTTTCCGTGACGACCCGGTAAGATGGCTGCAGAAAATAGACGCCTTTGCCGCTCTCCATGCGTGGCCTGAGAACGCCAAGCAGTCATTCGCTTAATCTCGACGGCGCGATGCTGCCCGAGCGTGGCATCTTTATGATGGCCACTCGCACTCATCCTGGGCAAGCTGGAGTGGGGCACTTATGCCGGCATTTGGTGACCTGCCGGCCGCTCACGATGACCGCCTGATGCAAATGAATGCGCGCCGCCAAGGACCTGCGAGGACGTGGCAACCTATGTCTATGACAAACTGCGGCTCCTCTCTGCATGCAACCTTGCTTGGGAGACTCCTGCTGCTAGGCAGTATGTCTTAGATGACCTTGCGTACGCTCTTCATGCTGCAATTTTGATCATGAAGCCCCCATATTTGAGCCCACCGGCATTCATCCGTCTGGCTGCAGAACTGCAGGACGAAACCACACGCCGGCTTCCTGCCGCTACCACAGCCACCGTGGCACCTAACGGCCCGTCAACCAGTGCCGGATTATGAAACTTTAGGGCCCGGGGCTACTGCGTCCTTGGGGTCCTGATGGGGATGATGATGACGATTATGATGATAATGATGAAAATGATTCCGCTTTAATATGCGAGAATGTTCGAAGCCTACGTTATGCTCTCTGATCAGTGATAAATTGTACATAATTTTACGCTTGCCGAAAACTAATTTCTTGGCTTTATGTATTATATTATGTAACGGATTTTAACAGGCGTAAAGGTTAGCATGGTTTGATTGTCGGTCCGTCAGAGATTCCCAATTAATCGAAGCGCCGTGTCGGCCTGCACACGCCATAGCACAGAAGAGTATTTTCTTACAAGAAGCATATTTTATTTAGCTTGTGAAGTTTTATTTTAGTGTAAAGTTGGCCACCTGCATATATGGGAGGGCTCATATTCCGCGCAGGCAGCTGTCACTCACAGACATCTGCCAAACAGCTAGCCGCCACGGCTTACGGGCCAAAATCCTGTAGAATAATAGCGCAGACGAAAAAGCACGCGGCGGTTAGAACACGGGCAACCTTCCTACCGCAGCACGATTAGCACAAAAAAATGTCGCTTTTTGGGCTGGGGAGCGGTCGGCTTCATGCGTGGGTTTGCGCATGGCCGTCGAACTTTCAGCGGCGGGAAACTTCTGTTGGGCGCGCAGCTTTGATGGTCTTGCTAGTCGGCATGCCGTCGCACATTAACGCGTCCCCTTTCTTGGGTTGGGGAGCGACAGGTCAGCACGAGAGATGACATCAGACAACAGTTTAATAGGGACAGAATGTCTCTGCTCGCCCCCCCCCCCCCGGCGCGCTGCTGCTCCCGTCGGTGCCGCGCAACAATTTCAGCAGTCAGTAGTTCGTTGTCAATCGGTCTGGTCGTTGTTCGGTCGTAACTGGCAGTGGAAACACGCTGAAGCTTCTCGTCTAGATTCAGGGTCTATGACGGAGGCGAGTATGGGTGGACGTCTTGTTTTCCAGTCCTCAACACGTCTGCCGCGTCCAGTTTTTTTCCCGCGCTGCTTCGGGCTAGTAACGTTGCCTTCGGGGGTTCCTCTCCTCCTGTCGCCCCGCCCAAGCGCGACCTGAACTGCGGGCCGCTCTTTTGCACTGCGCCGTCCGGCGGCTCATTTCAAAGCGAAAAGCGCCCACGGGGACAAGCAGCTTAACATCCCCGAGTAACGGCGGAGGTCCGTTTTCAAGACGGCATCGAAGGGGACGCACGCAGGATGCGTTTTTAAGCCGGCAAAGCTTTCGTCATCCTGAACACAAACAGACGTTGTTGTTGCTTTGTTTGGCGCCCACACCTGAGCTCTTCACACCGGCTAGACCTGCTGATTCCCGAGCTCGAAGGGAGCCGCTAGGGTCGGGCTGGCCCGGTGGCATCTGCGTCCACACAGAGTGGCGCCTAGAGAATTAGCTACGAATGGAGTCACGCGGACGTATAGCTTCCGCAACGCTTGTTGGTCAGACAGCCTGCAGAGGCTACAGCACAAAGGCACGGGCTGAAGCCGAACTACCCCGCGAGTGGCCTACACAACCTTTGAACATTTAAATAACCATACGCTGACCATTCAGCGAGAAATATCGAGTCGATATCAATGACGCTGATGCGATTCAACTAATCCACTAGCTTTATTGAACGGGTCTTCATCGCAATGCACTTCCTTGTCAAGCGCTGTACATTTAAATTCCTGGCAGAATTTGTGTATGAGAGGGCAGTGCTTAAGTTGTTAATAATCACATATAACGACCCTCATGTTTAAACAATTTAGAATGTTCTTCAGACATTATTTCATTATTCGCATGCCTGACCCTTTCTTCTACCGAAACGTGCGCGCGCCGAAACGTCCGCGTACTTAGATGTCCGTGTACCCAAAAGACTACCGAACCGACCTGTGTCGCGAAAAAGACCGGAGCCGACGTCGGGGCCTAGTAACGTTAAGTCAAGCTGTGTACCCAAGACTTTTGGTCAAAGCCATATTCTCATAAACCTCGGGAAAACAAGAAAGATGAGTAGGAAAAACTAATTTAAATTGAAATGGTCTCGAAGGTTGTCAACCATAACGTGAGGGGCCCCCCACTCCTCCACACCTGTCCCGAGTTAGCTCTGATGCGAAGGTGAGGTTGAAGCTCCTATCTTCAACTTTCAATGCGGGCAGCGAGCACACTCAATAACTTTTTATATGGTCGAGCGGGGCCCCTGACAGCAGTGGGCTCGGTGCTGCAGCTCCCGTAGCCCCCACCTTAATCCGGCCCGGCCGTCAACGTCAAGGAAAGGCGTTCTTCAGCCCTAGGAATGCTTTTCGCGCGGGTGCCCTGGCCCTAGGAAGAAGGCTTGTCCAGCGCCACGGACACAGATACACTACCAAGTACCTCCCCTGCCCATGGTTAAGGTGCATAAAGATGGGATCGGCGACGTAACGGCCCTGGTTGACACTGGGGCTGAGCGCTATGCCATCCACCGACGACACGCCCCTGACGACGTTATCAAGCTGTGGAAACAACCACCGCTGCATGGCCTCGGGGCCTGTGCCTTGCCCGTATGAGCCCTTGACCTGACCGTAGGGACGGGGGCTGGCCACCGGTCTTTCACTGCAATCCCCGTCTTTGATGACCTGCCAGCAGACGTCATCATGGGGGCAGACTACCTGCTTTCAAACGACGTGGAGGTACGCATCGAGCGTGGGCAAGTGCACCTGTGTCCCACTACCATCGGACAGTCCCCTACGGCCATTAATAAAGGCGAACCAGCCTTTGTAGATGCTCTGTCCCATTTGCTGGAGTGTCACAAAGCTCTTTTCGCGGAGGACACAGCGCACCATCCCGGCACTAACCTCTTCGTACACACAATACCAACAAGCGATCACCCCCCAGTATGTGTACCGCTGCGTCGCTATGCTGAAAAGGAGCTGACCGTGATCGACGAGCAGGTTCTTGAGATGCTCAACGTAAGAATTACCAGGCCCTCATCCAGCCCTTGGCCTGTTCCTGTCGTCCTCGTGCGCAAAAGGGACGGAACGCTTAGAATCTGTGTTGACTACCGGGAGCTGAACAAGCTCACCGTGCCGGACTAATACCCGTTGCCTCGCATTGACGACGCTCTCGACATGGTGCGCAAATATAGATACTTGTAATCACTGGACCTCCGATCCGGGTACTGGAAAATTCCCGTTTCGGAAGAGGACAAATGTAAGACAGCCTTTCGTACCCCGTCAGGACTTGTTGAATTTAACCGCATTCCATTCGGATTGCGGACGGCACCCAGCACTTTCCAAATGGGTATGAATTCAGTCCTCGGGTCATTGAAAGACTAAGCTTGTGTCGTATATTTGGACAATATTCTTCTTCTTGGGTCAAACCCCGAAGACCACCTCCAAATTCTCGATCATGTATTAACACGGCTGTACGAGGCTGGATTGAGACTGAACCGCGACAAATGCCGGTTCGGGGCCACGTCCATCCCGCACCTGGGGCACAGGATTCCCACCGATGGGATAGAGGCGCTTCCTGAATGAATCACGGCCATGATGAACTACCCCACGCCATCCTGCCTAAAAGACGTGGAATCATTTCTGGGCATTGCCTCGTACTTACGTAAATTCGTCCCTCACTTCACTTCTACCGCTGCCCCCCTTACGGACCTCACAAGTAATAACGCAAGATTTGTTTGGGGTGCTGCTCAACAAGAGGCTTTTCGAACGCTCAAATAGCAGCTCACCCATTGCCCAGTGCTAAGCCACTTTAACAAAGACTGGGAGACAGAAGTGCACACCGATGCCACCCAGGTTGGCCTCGGGGCTGTATTTATGCAGCACAATGCAACCGGCAAGGAACACATTGTGGCGTACGCTAGCCGGAAGCTGTCCGACAGCGAGCGGCATTACCACTCGAATGAGCTGGAGTGCCTTGCCGTTGTCTGGAGCGCCGACGACAAGTTCCGGCATTACTTGTTCGGACGTGAGATCACGGTGGTGACGGAAAAAGCCGCAATGACGTGGATGTTCACCAAGCGCCATCTCAAGCACCAGTTCACCAGGTCGATCATTACTCTACAGGAGTCCACGTACCACGTACGCCATTGTCCAGGGGCGCTGAATCAGCTCGCTGAAGCGCTCTCACGTTACCCCAGTGGTGAATGCTCGCAGTCTCGGCATGGGGACAGTTGGATCCTATATGCGGAGGAAAAAGACGTTAGTAAAGCACAGCGTGACGAACTAGACCTGGCTACGAAGATTGGTGTTCTGAGCACCTCATCAGGAAACCCCAACTTCGTTCTTCGCAACGGAATGCTATATCGCCGCGTGTGGTCGAAAAGTCGCAACGAGGAACACTTCGTCATTGCAATCCCTTCGGCGTTGAGGGCTGAGACCTTGCGCGCCATTCATGATTCCCCCGAGGGCGGATACATCGACCAGCGCGAACTCTCCAGAAAGTACAGGAGCGCTTTTGGTGGCCGAAGATGCACAGCCAAATTCGCTTTTATGTAGCCAGCTGTGACGTTCGCCAGCGGTACAAGAGAATTCCGGGAAGTCAGCCAGGCTTACTCAGCCCCATCACGCCTCCAGAGGCAGCATTTAACATTGGCATAGATCACGTAGGGCCGTTGCCCACCACAGCTGACGGAAACCGCTACATCATTGTCGCCGTAGACTAGCTGTCAAAATACGTCGAGGTAGCCGCTGTGCCCTCCCTAGCTGCAAGTAACGTGATCGAGTTCCTGAAAACAAACTTCCAATGAAGACATGGAATGCCCAAAAAGCTAATACCAGACCGCTCAACGACTTTCCGCAGTCGCCAGCTACGCTCTTTTCTTCGCCGAGCTGAAGTCGAACACCATTTTGCATCCTCCTACCACCCCCAGGCTAATGGCTTTACAGAAAGAACTAACCAGACGATTCAAACACGACTGACACCGTATTTGGAGACCCATAAGGCAGGGGAAGCTGACAGGGACAGGCACCTGCAGTCTGCTGCTTACACGGTCAATACGTAATTCCAATCTTCCACGGGAAAAACCCCGTAAGAAGTCGCTTACGAGCAACTTCCGAAGTTGGATGTCACGGGAAGTTTGGACACTCCCGTCAGTCAGCCGACCTGTCGATCGGCAGGTCGTGTGCCGCAATATCAGAACAGTAGCACGGAGGACGCTAACAATGCGCACAATACCCGGAAGAAATACTACGATCGCCGAAATCGACGCGCACAGCAGTATGTTGTCGGAGACCAGGTACGTGTGCAACGAGGAACAAGGGAACCGGCCAGAAGGTCTTACCTAAGTTTGACGGGCCATTTGTCATCACAGAGCGCTTAGGCGCGAATACTTGGCGAGTGGCCACTCCCTCAGGCAGTGGAAACTTTGACAAGCGGAGAAGGAGAGGAAGAGGAAGCGGGAGACAGCGCACGAACCTGCCTACAGGTCACCGTTTCTCACAATATATATATATATATATATATATATATATTATATATATATATATATATATATATATATATATTATATATATATATACAGGGTGTCCCAGCTATCATGCACCACGATTTAAAAAAACGTGAAATAGCGTAACTCGAAGAAAACCTAGTGCATAATGTTTGCAGCACTGTGAAGAAGCGGAGAGTAGTTTTTTTGTAATGAGACCTAATTATAATTATTCCTAATTAATTACCTAACTCGAGAAATGCTGTCCTAATCACTAAAGTGTCAATGAGGCACTTGTAGGTAACCACGAGGGACATCTAACTGCGGTATTTTCAGCGATGAACTAACTGCGTACTCATTTATTCTGACTGATATGGGAAAACCCCACCAAATATGAAAAATACCACGTGACGGCGCTTACGCGCGCATTCTAAAGCAGAGTGCCCAAAAAAGCTGATTGAAAGCAACTGCTTCGCGTGTTAATAGCCTACATGGAAGGAGCAGTAGCAGCAAGATTCGCGGGACGCGTGTGCAGATAAGGAACAAACTCGGTTATGATTTCTTCTTTCTTTCTTTTGTGTATTTCATTCTGGCTAACTCAGAGGCAGCCTGTTTGAGGGCGTTGCTTTACGCCGCGCTCGGAGGCGCCGTCACGTGGTATTTTTCATATTTCGCGGGTTTCCTTTATCAGTCAGAATAAATGTGTACGCAATTAGTTAATCGCTGAAATACCGGGGTTAGATGCCTCTTGTGGTTACCTACAAGTGCCTCATTGACACTTAGTGATTAGGACTGTATTTATCGAGTTAGAAAATTTAAATTACAATTATTATTAGGTCTCATTAAAAAAAAAAATACTGTCTGCTTCTTCACAGTACGGGAAAACATTATGCACCTGGTTTCCTTCGAGTTACACCTTTACTTTTTTTTTCAAATCTTGGTGCATGATAGCTGGGACCCCCATAAAAAATATAATATATTTTTATATATATATTATATATATATATTATATATATTTTTTTTTTTTTTCGTTAAAAGGGGTTTTCTGGAGACTGGATGTGGAATACGTACAAGATCACAATAGACACAAACATTTATTGATTCGACATTTCGGACTGTCTTTTATCAAGAGTAATATGTTCAGAATAGAAGTGGTTTATATACAGTTCAAGCACTTCATGCCCCGGGGGCGGTGACAAATGTTTAAGATAGAAAGCGAGGAGGAACAGAGAAAAGCGCATTGAAACTTGAGAGAAAAATCCACCAATAAGGAAGCACAAACTAGAAAAGCATCAAAAAGTGAGAGAGGTGGATGGAACGAGGAGAGAAAGGGGATAAGTAAATTGAGAGAGAAAGGCAGCGGTGGGGAAAGGCTAACTAAAAAGTTATAAAGAACGGAGCTGAACACGACACCCAGAAGCGGAGGAGCGATAGGGGACACATAATTGCGTGGTCGACAGGAGTGGCGAGTAGTAAACGCCCGCGTTCAGCGCCGGCGAAGAATATGCAAAGGGTGTCTTACGTGTGCGCGCTACGAAGACGCCCGTGGAGGTGGCGCGTGTTTTTGCCGGCTTCAAAGACGTTCCCCCATCCACTGCCCTCCATCCTTCCTGCTTTGTTCGTGCCGGCGCCAAAGCCGTAATGTGTCTAGGTGTCAGAGAAACCTGGGAAACACAACTGGCCGCCCCCAGTCGCGCCCACGACAAGAGGGCTAAGCTGTAGGAAAGTCAGAATTAGAGTGAAGGTATCTTAGTAGAGAAACATGAATCGCCTTGCCGGAGTGGCAAGGTTCCTAGGCGCGGCGAGCTGTAACTATCCCGGTCAGCGTCGGCTCCAAGAGCAGAGCAGTACGCATACGAGCGCGTGCTTTGAAGCTCCCCGCACGCTGAGTGAGCGTGTTTTCGTCGGCCTCAAAGAAGATCTCCCTACCCCCTCGTATACATTTCTTCTTTAGGCCGCGGCCGGCGCCAAAGGCATAGGCTGTCTCCGTGTATGAGAAAACTGGAAAGCGGATGCACGGAAGCCCCAAGCGCCGCCTAACAAGGGGCAGGCAAAAGAAGCCGCCCCAGTCGCACGGGCGACAGGGGGTTAAGCTGTAGGAAAGTCCAAGCAGGAGTGATGAGTAAATGAGAGGGCAGGCAAGAATCACCTCGCATGGTGAGACAGCAAAAATAGTAAGTTAATCGGGAGGGGAAAAAGGAAGGGGGTACAGGCGTTTAAACAGACACACCAATATTAGAAAAACTGAAAAAACCAGGAAGAAAAGATCAAAAACGGTTGGAACAAATGGTCTCACAGTTTAAAATGGCTGAAGTTGTTGCCAGAGCCCCTAAATTCCAAGACAAAGTTGAGACCTTTACATATTTCGTGTTGTTTTTAAAACATGATTGGGGTGTTTGTCCCAAACAATGTTCATTATATAAAGGCTGACACATAGACAAAGGGCAGCGTGTATCCCTCCAAGATAGCGCTGGCGAAGGCAACACTGAAGAAAGGCAAGAATAATTGAAATACACACCTAGAAAATCCCATAAACAAGTGAAGGATATTGAGCCCTTGTTACAATACACGGCAGCGATAACAAGGTACATCAGGACTCTATGGCAAAACAGCCATGGAAATGCAAAGCATAACTAGCTGTTGTATAAAACTTTTTAGAAGGAAGGCCTTAACATATAGCACATGGCGTTGCAAACCGCATGCATTACACACGAAGGAAAGGCAGCAAGCATAGCTCTTATTTTCAGGTGATGAATGAAATATGCAGACAGAAGAAACTAGTAAATGTGTGCACTAAACGTGTTGCACAAACTCGTTTACATTACACGGTGAGGAAACAAAGTTTACCAGCACTGTCGCTTATACCATTTGCAAGGGTGTTGTATTCGTGAATCAGGGATGATTACCACACTTCGCGGCCGTGAGGTGTCCTGAAATCCGACTGAAGTACAGTGACGGCCAATTTTTCATTAGGATGCGCTAGTGTGGTGACGTGCTTGGATATCGGAAGGTGTGGCAGCACGGTTACATGGGATCGGTGGTTGTTAATACGCATTTTGATTGCTCTTCCTGCCGGTCGATGTACTGCGCGTGACACATGTGCATTCAAAGGGGGTAAATGACGTTTTCGCTGTCAGAGTTGTAGTCGCCATGTATAGGGAAGGAGGAATGCGACCCTGTGCTCTGCACGGTTTCTGTTTTTTTGCTTCATTGGACAAAGCTTGCACCGAGGTTGGTCGCATTGTCCGCAAAGTGTGCTTTTGCGGTTGTTAATTTTGACGATGTTACAATGTCATTTATGTTTCTAACTTTCCTGTACAACGTCCGGGGAGGCTCAGGAAAGACGCGTTTGTTTTTTTCTTTTTTGAAGAGGATGATATATTGCTTTTTAGGAATGCTATTCACGTTCGGAGATCTTGCAGAATATATTAAATGAGGTTGGTTTGGTTTTTTGTGTGAATGGTTTGGCATCGTTCATGAGTTCAGTTCGGTCTTTCCTGTCAGCTTTTGCGATTGCGTCATCTATGACAGGAAGCGGATGCTGTTAACATAGGAGATTGTGATTGTTTCGAAGGCTTTCGCAGTTTGAAGTGGTCTTTACGGTCTGAGCACCGCCGTTTAAACCTAAGCTACTGGCTGTACGGTAATTCAGTTTTGCAGTGCTTGACATGGCTACTTTAGAAGTGCAGGTATTGGTGGTTATTGGTCGGTTTCCTATACAAGGGTCGAGATTTTTTTCCCGATATTTTGATTGCCATGTCCAGGAAGTTTTGTTCGGATGCGGAGTACAAGTGGGAAAATGAAATGTGGTCGTCAAAGTTATTGAAGGCGCTAATGAATTCTAAAAGGCGGCTTTCTTCATGACACCAGATGCGGAAGACGTCATCAATGAATCGTTTGTATAAAAGCGGCTACAGTGTTCTTGTGGCAAGAAATTTTATTTTCAGCTCGCCCATAAAAAGATTTGCATAGTTTGGACCTATTTTTGTGCCCATTGAGGTTTCATCATTCTGTATGAAGTGCCTGTCATCAAATTCGAAGTTATTCATTTCAAGAATCATTTTTAAAGCACTTGCAGGGTTTGCTTGACGACAGGTTTATTGAGAGATTCTGATTTTCATACAACTGAATGGCTCCTTCGACGCCACCCTCGTGTGGTATGTTTGTATACAAGGAGGCAACGAACCTGGTGAACGGTAGGCTGTTGGCAGGTATGCGCAAGTCTAATATTTGGTGGAGAAAATCAGTCGTGTTTTTTATGTACGAGGGGAGGGTGTCAGGAATGTCTTGACATTCCTTGACATTCTTAACTGGCATGGGTACAGCTCACCGCAGCTCTCAACCTTGCCACTCCGGCAAGGCGATTCATGTCTCCCTACTCAGACACCATCACTTTTATTCTGACTTTCGGACAGCTTAGCCCTTTTGTCGCCGGCACGACTGGGAGCGGCCTGTTTTCTTCCCAGGTTTCTCAGACACGTAGACAGATTACGGCTTTGGCGCCGGCGCGAACTAAGCAAGAAGGGTAGAGGGAAGTGGATGAGGGAACGTCCTTGAAGCCGGCAAAAAAACGCGCCCCCGGCACGGGCGTCTTCTTAGCGCGCTCACGTATGACACCCCTTGCATGTTGTTCGCTGGCGCTGACCGCTGGCGTTTACAACTCGTCACCCCGGTCGACCACGCAAATATGTGGCCCCCATCGCTCCTCGTCTTCTGTCTGTCGTGTCCTCTCGGGTATTTATAACTTTTTATTTTGCCTGTCCCCACTGCTGCCTTTCTCTCAATTTTGTTCTCCCGTACGCTCCTCTTCCCATCACCCTCTCTCATTTATTTATGCTTCCTTATTGCTGGTTTTCTATCTCAGGTTTAAATGCGTTTTTCTCTAGTCCTCCTCGTTACCAAACTTAAACATATGTCACCGCCAAGGAACCTCAAGTGCTTGAACTGTAGATAAAGCACTTCCATTCTGTAACATATTACTCTTGATAAAAGACAGTCTCCGTCCGAAATGTCGAGTCAATAAATATTGTTATATTTTTATGGTGATCTACATATGTACAGGGCATCGCAACAATCATGCACCAATATTAAAAAAAGAGTAATGGCGTTACTCGGAGAAAACCTAGTGAGTAATGTTAGCGGATAATTATGTTTCGTGGAGACGCGGATAATACTGTTTCGTTATTGAGAGGTAATTATTATTTGTAATTATTTATGTAACTCTAGAACTAACGTCCTAATCACTAAAGCGTCAATGAAACGGTTGTTGGTACCCACGAGGGGCATCTAACTGCGGTATTTTCAGCAACGAACTAATTGCACACTCATTTACTCCAACTGATAAAGAAAACCTGCGAAATACAAAAACTCTTACGGACGATGCTCCTGCGCGCAGCGTAAAGCAATGCATTGAACAGGCTGCCTCCGAGCTAGCCTGAATGAAATAAATAAAAGTTAGATAGAAGAAATGCTACCGCGTTTGTGTCTTATCTGCCACAAGTGTCCCGCAAAACTTGCTGCTGCGGCTCCTTTCATGCAAACCTTTATGAAGGTGATTGCTGTCTCTTGGGGCGGGTGACAGGCAAAGCACTTGCTTTCAATCAACTTATTTAGGGGCGCCGCGGTACGATGCGCGCTGGAGCGCGGTCACGTAGTATTTTTTTTTATATTTCGCGGGTTTTCTTTATCGCTCAGAAATAATGAGTACGCAATTAGTTCTTCGCTGAAAATACCGCTGTTAGATGCCCCTCTTGGGTACCTTCAAGTGCCGCATTGACGTTGAAGTGCTGATGACAGTAATTCCCGAGTTATACAATTGATTACAGTTAAAAAATTAATATCTTTTAAACGAAAAAATACTGCCAAATTTTTTATAGTACCGCAAACATTAGGCACTAGGTTTTTTCCAGTAACTCAATTGCTCTTTTTTTTAAAACTTGGGGCATGATAGTTGGGACATTCTGTATTAAAAAAAAAATAAATATATATATATAATATATATATATATATAATATATATATATATATAAAAAATGCTTAAACGTCACAACCACTATGGGGTTTAAATTTCAATGGATGTGTACCCAACTCCCCTCGTACAAGAGCCGAAGATGCAGCTTACTGCCACGTCTTCGATGCTGTAACTTCCTGCTTTATTTGTTCATGCACTTCTCACAACTCCCTTTTTTCTATCATTTGCTTATTTAGTATCAATTACATACAGTTTGTGTGTCCGCTCTTCTGCCCCACCTTATTTTTGGGGAGTCTACTTATAATTTTTATTCCCATTTCTATTCAGTGTTTTCCGTAAATGCGTACTTCAAGTGCATTATTAACACTTCTTTTATTCTCGCACCCGTTTTTTCATCTTAGTTAATGCCCATTTCTTGGCCAATCCCGTGAGCGTATATGAAATATTATGATGGCAATAACTAATCAACACCGTGTTGCTCGGATTTCGCCAATTCGCTCCCTCCAGTTGTTCGGACAGGTACACCGACAGATGCAAGTGGTTCTACATTGCCGCCGCAACACTAACACACGGTTTGACAATGCCCCACTAACCCACAGGCCTTGGAACAAGTAATATATACAAGATGTAGTGGCCAGTGAGAGGTCGCAATGCTCAGCTTTCTTCCCTAGATACAGCCCCCGCGGCCCCAGCCCCTACGGCGAAATTTAATGGCCCTGTAGTACGCAATAGTTCTTTGGGTGAATACCGCGGAGCTCGATTAATCCAAAAGCTTGGCCGTGCAGTAGGCATATCATATCGTATTACTTTAACGTTTGAAATAGCCCTGGGGCACAGCTTGGGGTACTATCCTTTTTTTACTTGCCATGAATTTTTTGGGGCCTCGATATTTATATAAATTTTTAAAATATTAATATAAAAATTTGGGCTTAACCAAAATTTTTTTTTCCAGGAGGTCCATCCTTGTAAAGCGAAGGAAACTCTGCCCTCTCGATCTTATTGCTTTGTCGTCTATCCTTTTAACCCCAAGGGCCCACAAGGGGCGCGGACGACACAAATATCCATCTTCCCGAAAGACTCAGTCCTTACCCTCTTTTTCCCAAAAACCCGTAAACTTGTAATGCTTCTTGAAGGGTTTTTATTTTGTTTTTGTGCTTACGTGGGTTTTCTTTCTCCGTTCCGGAAAAGCGAAATTTTCCGTGGTTTCATCGCATAAGGTTTTCTGCCCTACCAGGCCTGGAAAGGAACAAGGGGAAAGCAAAGGTCCACCCTTCGTTCTTCGGGTCCCAAGGGGCACAATTTGGAGAGAAGCCCCGGACACGTTACAAGGTGCTAGGGGCCCCCAAAGAATTCCGGCGTTCAGCCTTAAAGGGGAAAAAAGATGGTTCAACTCCTCCTTTCTCTTCTTCCTTAAAGTGGGACTTCACGGTTCTGTCTGTGCTCGGACGGCAGACGATTTTTCCCTGGTATGGGTTTGGGCGGGCGTTGCCTTTTAAATTTTTTTTTTGCTGGAACGCTTGCGCCCCCCTTTTTTGGCTTTCAAGTTTGTTTTTCCCCCTTGGGGAACCCCCGTTAAAAAATGGGGTTCCCGGTCACAGGAGGCCCCAACCGGGGACGGAAAAACCCCTTGGTTTAAACCTTTCCGTGCGAAAGGGGCGATCGACAGTGGGACCATAGGAAGGAAAAATTGTGGCGGGGGAAAATTCCCTTTTCCCCGGAAATTTTGGTGCCGCCTTGAAATTTTAATCACGCAGCGGTAAAGGAAACCCTTTGTTTTCCAGACCCCAAAATTGAAGTTGTCTCAAACGGCCCCCCTTTCCCAGGTTCGCGTACCATACTTCATTTGGTGATTCGCGTCCTTTTGGCTTTTTGAACCAACTTGGGCCCGGGAAGGGGAAAGGAATTTGCGGTAAAACCGAAAACCCGGGGTCCAACCTTGGGGAAAACTTTCCCTTTCCCAGGCTCCGGGAAAAGGCCAAAAATTTTTTTTGGGGAGGGCATTTTAAACGGGGTCCCTGGAAATTCGGTGTATCTGGCCCGGGAAAGGGGCCGGCCAGCGGGTTGGGTTTCCGAAAAAATTTTACCCCAAGGGGGAGCCAAACTGTTTAACCTTAAAATTTTTTTCAGGGTTTCAAAACCCTTGGAAAGGATTTTGGGTGGTTTTTCCTTGTGGCCCCCGGGTTTGGGCACGAAATTAAAAGGGGGGGGAAAGGGGCCCGGGGAAAAGCCCCAAACAGCCTTTCTGCCGGTTTTCGGATTCGGACCCCCTTAGCCCAAAAGGGGGATGAATTTCATCCGGTTGCTAAATTCGAAGATTCCCTTTTTTTTCCCAAACGAATTTGGGTCGGGGGGTTTTTCGTTCCCACTTTTTTTCCCTTTGCATTTTTCCCCAAAAATCAACCCTAAGAGGTGTGGGAGGTTTTCAAGCACCTTGAAAAAACCCCCAGCTGGAGGACAATGGGAACCCGAATGTTTTTTCAAATTTAGGGGTTTCCCCTTTTCCGGCCGGTGCCCTCGAAATTTTTAACTGGCTAAGGGCCCGTTATTTTTAGTTTTTTTCTGCTCCAAAGGTCTCTTAAAGTTGCCCCAATGGTTCTTTTTTTCGGGCCCCCCTTTTTAAACCTGTTCCCCGGGGTTGGGGGGAATATTTTTTAAAATTTTTCCCCAAAGTTAAAAAAACCCTTTTAAATTAAAACCCGGGTTTTTACCAAAAGAGGGAGAAAAACTTTTAAGGGGTTTCACTTTGCGAAAATGGGATTTCAAGAAACTGTAACCCAAAACCCAAAAAATTTTGGGAAGCCCCCGGGTTTATGGGGAAATTTTAAAAGAAAATCAACTTTTTAAAAAATTTTTAAGGTATTGAAATTTCGAAAGCCCGGGAGTCAAAAAACCCCCTCGAAAATTTTGAACGAAAAACCCCACCCCAAAAGGAACTCCCCCTTTTACAGAATATTTCTTTTTTAAAGGTCAATGCTTTCAAAATTTTCCCCTTTAAGGTGTTTTAACCCACCAAAAACCCCCAAACTGTAGTATTTTTAATTTTTTTTAAAGACGGTTTTTGGAGGGCCCTTTTGGTTTGGTTCGCCCCGGGTTTTTATTTTCAAAAATTCAAAGTAAACGGGTTTAAGTTTCACTTTGAAAAATTGGGGACAGCCCCTACCCAGGAAAACTAAAATTTTTTTCCCCTAAAAAATTTTTAGGGTTTTTTGTCGGGGCAGGGAAAAAAATTTTTAACCTCCCCCCGAAAAATGGGGGTTTAAGGCTGTTAAATCCCCGCCTCGAACGGCCCAGGGAAGTCCCGAAAAAGGGGCAAAAACTCACGGGGCCTTTTTAAGGGGTTGAAAAAACCCAAACCCCAGCCAAAACCCTTTTGAAATTTTTCCGGGCTGCGTTTAAAAAAAAAGGGGTTAATTGTTTTAAAAACCCACACCGCCAAGTTGGGGGAAAGATTTTTTTTTGGAAAACGTTTGGGGAAGCCACCCCCAAAACTGTTTGGGTTCAAAGGGGGTTTACTTCGGAAAAACATTTTTCATTTTAAATTTCCCAGCAAAAATTGGGCGTTAATCCTCTAAAATTTTCCAAAAAAGGAAAATTTTTTTCCTTTTTTCGGACACGTTTTTCACGTAGAAAAATTTGGGGGTTTTTTTTTGGAACCCCAATCCAAAAAATCAAAAAATTTGGGTTTATTGGTACGAATTTTCCCCCAAAGGGGCACCTCTGGCATTTTTTAAAGGGCTCCTTTTAAAAAAAGGGGGGAAAAAATTACCAAAACCTGCCCCTTTTTGCGTTCTTTTTTCCCCGCGGAAATCGGACTCCGTTTTTAAAAACGGATAAAATTTTCCACTTTGGCCTTTTTAAAAGGGTTTTTTGGGAAAGGCCCGCGGGCCCAATTTCAAGGAGGGTAGCTCTGCTTCCCCATCACAAGAGCGGTCACTACCCAAACACTTTACCCTAAAACCCAACCACAGGGAATGGGGCGAAGAATGGTTTTGGGGGGCAGTCGGGACAAAAAAAAAATAAAAAGGCGCTCAGGCCGGAAAAAAATACGAACCGCGCTGCTCTCGGTTTGGAAGGGGAGCTAAAACGTCCCCTTAAGCGTGGAAGCACGTCGGTGGCTCAACGGGCCTCGAACAAAGAGTAAAAGTCACCGGGGCGGCCGGCTACGTGCTGAAGAAACAAAAAGATTAGCCAACAAAAAATAAGAATTTGGCCGGCCCTTTTGAGAGGGGACCACTGGGTGGACAAAAGAAACGGCGGTGCCAAGAAAGGGGTAAAAAGGGGGGGAGGCCAAGTTCGATGGAGGGTTAAATGAAGAAATTTGGGTTAAAAACTTAATGTGCCGGGGGAAAATTGGGATAATTGGGATCCTTCTTCTTCTAACCGAGAGGTGTAATTTTGGGCGATGGACCCCGTTCCATCGGGGCCCCAATCAGGAAAGTTTTTTGAACCCCCCTATTGCCCACATCTCTGTATTCCAACGCTTTGCTATTTGTCAGGGATTGAGTGGGTACAAATGAAGAGTGCCAGGGCTTCAACTGTTCCAGAAAACGCTCTTCACCGCCCGTCTTGTATTCCCGGGTTAGTTTTAATGCAGGGGCCTCGCATGGGGGGATCGGGGGATTTTTTAAAATTTCATAAAATGCGCCATTCCATTTGAACATGCATCCGACGTAGAAAGAGGGCGATGGTAAACATTTTTAGCAATCTAAAATTTACGTACCCCCGGGACTTGTTTTTTGGGGACTCAACCATAAAATAATTTTATTTTTTTTTACCACTGACCTGACCGGGATGCTCTCCGTACAAATAAGGTATTACATTTACCCCCGGTTTAGGGCTTCGCCCCATTGATCCCCCACAGGCCAGCTCTTACTGGGCTTTTTTCCCATGATTGCCCCGAGATGTGCGAATGTGCAAAAAAAGGCCGTTTAAAAGCCAAATAAGTGATAGATGAGAACCCCCAAAACCACAGAGCACGTTGGGAGATCTCTCAAACTTACAATTTTTGAAGTTTTGAACGTCCCATCGGCACAAAAAGAACGTTGGCACCCCATGTCCACTCATTACAAGCAGAAACACGGAAGTGTGGGAGGTTCACAATTGAGGAGACCAGGGAATGGAAAAAGTTTAGGTGTACTCGGAGGGGTCAGGGAAAAAACGCGTCGGGATATATTGTAAAATAAAAAAAATGGATATTGGGGGGGATGTTGTAAGGCAGATCCTTTGGTCATTAAGGGCAACAAGTATCCCGGGGCGTGTGGCACCAAAAGTACCAGTAATTAAAAAGTTACGGGAAACAATAGTTCAGTTACCAGGACCCCTAATTAAAATTAGGCAAGCCTTATTTGGTTCCGTAGGGGCCAAACGACCCAGTACCATCGCTCAGGGCAACACATGAAGCCTTGGTAGATTAGCTGAACAGCGTCTGATCAGCAATGACGGATCTACAGCACCAAATGAACACTGTCGTTTTAGAGCCATGCGCCACGGGCCAAATGTGTTCTAACCTTTAATATTATTTCCTAAATAGCGTTTCAACATCAACTTGTCTACGTTCAATGCAGGGCAAGTGACCTTCAATCGATCTAGAAATTATCCCGGTGTAGTGCTCACTGCGTCCCCTTTAGCCCCGCAAACGTCTTGATCTAATCGGCCCATCAAAGATCCTGCCCCACCTGCCACGCTTGCGCTCTCCATCGATCACCTGTGTTACCCTTAATGACCAACGCTTGTCTTGCCTACACATTCCGTGCCATGCCCACGCCCATTTATTCTTCCTACTTTCTACCAGATGTCCTTAAGCGACTTTGTTATCTGACCCACTTCCCTGTCTTCTTGTCCCACCCACTGAAAAATGTGCTCATCATATGAGCCCTGGACACACAGGTGAAAAGAGGAACCAGGCCACCGACGTAAGAGCCTGATGTCTTATCCTGGTACCCTTGTACCACTCCTCGTTTTCGGAAATGTTGAGCGTAGCCTTCACCGAATATTTTAGCATATTAATACTTACCAGAAAAACATTTCCACTACCGGACAAAAGCCTCACTAATAAAGAAAATCAGTCTCAAGAGATTAGAGGCAGACACGTTAGCCCCACGGGCAAGACTTCACTGTTGGTACCCCTCGTTGTGTTCTCCATTTTTCCCGTGCTGCCGGGAGAAGGCGGACAAGCACCCCACCATTATGGCAATGCCAGTATACAGCAACATTGCACCCACTCACAAATATGTCAAGGTTGCAGTGAAAGGCTACACAGCGCAGCGATGTCCCTGCCTGCCAGTGTTGGCTGGTAGAGAGAGGCCCAGCGGCGTTGGAGGCCAGCAGAATCATGCAATTGGGATAGCCACCTTCTTTTTCTCCCCTTTTTTTTTTCTTTTCTTTTGAAAAAGTAATTTAAATCTCTTAATCAACCCCCAGCGGTTTCATCTCAATTGGGAAAAGTGGATAGGCACCGAGAAAACACACAGTTCATGCTTTGCCACTCCCCGCGTTTAACGTAATCGAGATTGCCCGGGATGTTTTGCTGTGCGCGACAGTTTTTCAATGAAGTGACGCTAAATGACTGGCCACGAGCAGAGCGGTTGTGCGTGGAGCCGCGTGCAACCCGGCTGCCACAGCTGCTCCCACCACCACCTCCCAACTCTGTTGATGCGACTAATAAATTCACTGCGTTTTTTTCAAAGGTAGACCGCGCCACTCTTACCACCCATACTTTGTCGCTATAGCTGTGCCAGTGAATGAGTTTAGCAGTTGTGTGATGGAAGGAGGGAGCGCGGACGCCGGTGCATCTGTGAAGATTTTGTTGCCGAATCTTCGTTTTGCCTAACCGAGCTTAGCCAATGTAAGCGTCAGTCGTGTTTTTTCTTGTACCCTTTCTTCTTACGCCCAAGAAATTTGCCCACTGTCAATTTGTTCACTGATTTTTTTGTTAACAATATGTTAAAGATACGCCATCATCTCATGACTACGCACAACGATAATTACGTTTCCTAAATAGAGCAAATAAGGTTGGAGGTATAATTCGTGTTTTTTTTACCAATTTGTGTGCAGAACCTGGAATTATAACAAAGGCTTAGAAGAATAAAAGATATCATCTGTTAAACGGTTCGTAGAAGGGTGGCGGCATGCCCTAATTTGACCCAAATGAGTAAATAGTACACACCGTCGGTGGTGTTTATTTACTCATATTTCTGCTTTTATTGCGACAGGTGTGTGCGTCAGGGTTGTTGCTGTAATGCCGCTTAGGTGCCTAACGAAGAAACTCGCGAAAAGCGGCGATATCTTGTTTCTTTCTTTCAATTTTTAAGTGGCTACAATTCGAAGCAATAGATTCATTTCCTCATAGTGAAATGTACTCTCTAGCAGCTAACCTGTCCATTGTGTTTAGGGAGCTTTTTGAGATTCAATCTATAGTGTAAAACGATTTCTTCTATCGAGGGGTGTGTTAGTAACTTTGCTCGAAGTTTTTTAACTAAGTTTGTTTGTGATGCGGTACCTTCAAAACCAGCTGCAAAAATGGAGTAGGTAAATACGTACGTCGTAATCCTGGGAACAAGTTTTGATTGGCCCGTTTTAATAAATCACCGTAGGCATATGATTTCTTTAAGCAAGTGAAACACACTGAGCTTTATATATTCACTTCGTAATTTACGACTGCGAAAGTGCCAGAAAACTCTAGTGAAAAGTAAATTTAGAAGGTTGCTGGAAAATATTCTTCAAGAAATGTTTTCCATTGATAAATGTTTGTACTCCTTTGAGAATTTGCTGTTTTACTGGATGCGCTTGAATTGTAGAAAATGCAGTTCAACTACTGCTGGGATTTTGTGGTTCTAAACCAAATTGTCATCGCTTTCCTCTAACCACAGATACATTTTTTTTGAGAAGTGAGTGCATTGGTATTCTTAAAACTAGTTTCCTGGATTGGCGAATTATTATGTATGACCACACTGGCACCTTTACACCCTATGAAATAATCAAAATATACTGTGATGAAAAAAGCAGTTTTAGAAGTGTGTTTTATTATTGAATAAATCTTTTCTTTAATACAAAACATTCGGATAGTTCATTTCATTTTCGCACGTTTCTCTTCTTTCGACAATTATTCCAAAGTATTTGTTCACTGTACTTATAACTCCACAATTTTTTATGAAGTAACATTTGCTCTTACAACTGATGATGATGATAGTTGGGTTTTATTGGCGCAAGGCCGACTACGGGCAAAGAGCGCCAAAGAAGAAGTTACTGAATTATGATGAGACCGTACATACTAAAACATGTGACTAAAAGTAAAGGTGATGCAAAAGAAAAGACAATGGAGATGGCTGGTGTATAGGGCCAGGGTGATTACACATGATATGACAAGAGCTGCAGAAAGTTTACCTCAGCTAAAAACTTAAAAACATGTTGACTAGAAAACATTGGTTCGTCGGCTAAAAAGTATGATGGGTGCAAAGGAATGTGTTGTCCGTATAATTCACGGAAATGTTTGTGTCGTGTTGTGTCAAGTGCCTTGCATGTGATTAGTATGTGGACTACGGATAGGCCCTTTCCACACCTGCTACACGTGGGTCCCGAAGTTCCAGTGAGCAGGTGGGAGTGCGTCGCATGTGTGTGGCCTATCCGCAGCCTAGCCAGGGCGACTTCAGTGTATCTGTTGTGTGAGTCAGTTATGTAGCGTCCAAGTTGTGGTTTTATTATGTGTAGTTTGTTGTCTGTTTGTTGACTCCAGTGTAATTGCCATGTGTTACGAAGCTGTCGTCTGATGTGTGTCTTTAGGTCAGTGTAAGGTATTGTTGTAATGTCAACTGTAGTCATGAGAGCAGCATCACCAGCCATTTGGTCGGCGGCCTCATTGCCAGGGATTCCACAATGCCCTGGTACCCAGCATATAGTTATTTCAAGATTTGAGGCATATGCAGACATTAGTACCTTGAAAAGAGCATTTATGACATAGTTTTTAGATGACCTTCCTAATGACAGTGCCTGTACAACGCTTTGAGAGTCTGTGTACACAATGGACTTGGGAATTTTATGTTTGATGATGTGGTTTTAACGAGTAAAATGCCATATGCTTCTGCCGTGTAAATACTGTTATGAAAATTCATTGTTTTGCTTACTCTAAAATTTGGTCCGTGTGCTGCACAAGATACCGTAGAACCAGTTTTCGACGCGTCGCTATAGAATTCTGCGCACCTGTACTTGTCCTGCAGGAACAGGAAGTGCTGCAGAATTGCATTCTTGGGTACCCTATTTTTTTCTACAAGAGTGAATGACAGGTCGCATGATACAGGACGAAGATGCCATGGTGCGATGAAATTTTGAATGGGTGTCTTGTGCGTGTCTGAAAGAGGGACCGTGAGTGCAGAAGCCTCCTCCCTAACTCTGAGAGAGAAAGGTAAGGAAACGGATGGCCTGTTTAAAAGAGTTGCAAGTTTGATGTATTGTTCATGATGGGATTAAAAGGATGGTTGGTAAGGGACACAATCTTAGATGCATACAGCAGGTCAACATACTCCCGCTGATGCCCTAGACACCACTTGTCGCACTCGACATAAAGGCTTTCGACAGGGCTAGTGCGGAAAGCGCCGCACGAGAGGCGAAGGCCAAGATGCAGCACTGGGTCGAGCATTCTCAGTGCGGTCTTTGTCGCCGACCCATACACGACACTGCCGTAGTCGAGCCGGGACCCCACCAACGCTGTGTACAGGCGCAGCAGGAGTTGTTTGTCGGCCCCATAAGATTGATGCGAGAGAACCTTAAGAATATTCATTGCCTTTAGGCATTTACATTTGAGCTGTTTGACATGAGGAATGAATTTAAGTTTTTCATCGAATAAAATGCCTAAAAACTTGTGCTCCTTGTTCACAGGAATTGGCACATTCGCAAGAGTGATGTCTGGGTCCGGGTGGACCCCACGCTTCCTGGAGAATACAACACAAGAGCTCTTTCCGGGATTAATTTTAAAACCATTCTTGTCTGCCCAGCCGGCAAGCTTCTTGACGCCGAGCTGGACTTGACGTTCGCAGATAAACATATTACATGATTTAAAAGATATCTGCACGTCATCTACATACATGGAGTAAGAAATTGTAGGCGGCAGTGCCTTCCCAAGGGAGTTCATTTTTACTATGAAGAGAGTGCAGCTTAGAACTCCGCCTTGCGGCACGCCATTTTCTTGCACGTGTACCTTTGACAGTGCAGAACCAACTCTGACGCGAAAGGTTCTCTCCGACAAATAGCAAGGGTGTTAAACATATTACCAGAAACACCGAAGGACTTCAGGTCAGTAAGGATCCCATAACGCCAAGCGGTGTCATAGGCCTTTTCTAGGTCGAAAAACACAGTTAAACAGAACTGTTTATGCACGAAGGCATCCTTAATATACGACTCTAGTGCCACAAGTTGATCATTCGTGGATCGCCCCGCCCTGAAGCCTGCCTGGCAGCTCTCGAGAAGGCCGTTATACTCCAAAAAGTACACGAGCCTCCGGTTTATCATCTTCTCGAGAAGCTTGCACAGGCAGCTGGTCAGGGCAATGGGTCGATAGCTAGCGGGAGAAGAAGGGTCCTTCCCTTCTTTCAAGAATGCTACAACTATGGCATCCCTCCAAGACTTTGGAATGTGCCCCGAAAGCCATATCTTGTTGAAAAGGTGAAGAAGTGTTACAAGAGTGTCTGTATGTAAGTTCTGTATCATTGTATATGTAATGTTGTCTGGGCCTGGAGCTGAGGGTTTACACGTGCTCAGAGCAGCCCTCAGCTCATGTAGTGAAAACAGGGAGTTGTACGAAGTCTGTGATTTGTTGATGTCGTGTAGGGATTTCTTTTCACAAGAGGCTTTATGTTTCAGGAAAGTGTTCGTGTATTGTGCTGAACTGGACACGTGTTGGAAGTGTTGTGCGAGTGTGTCAGCCTGGTCTTCCAGAGTGTCCCCTGTTGTACTGACCAGGGGCAGGCTGTGTGTCTGTTGTCCTTTGAGTTTGCGTATACGTGTCCATACTTTCCGAGTGTCTGTGTAGGAGTTTATTGATGTTATGAATGTACGCCAACTCTCTCGTTTTGCATCACGGCGCACACGTTTTCCTAATGCCTTGGCCCGTTTGAACAAGAGGGGGTTTTCCCGACGTGGGGTACCGACGAAGGATACCCCACGCCTTGTTTGGGCCTCTCGCGCCCGCCTACAGTCCTCATTCCCCCCGGCCTCCGCTGGTTGCGCGGGGCACCAGAGACGTGGGGAATGGACTTTTCGGCGGCGTCGAGGATGTGCGCCGTGAGGAGTTGGGTAGCTTCTTCAACGTGTAGGTGTCCAAAGGATGTGTGGTGTAGTTTGGATGTCTCTGTAAATGTATTCCAGTTAGCTCGTGCTTCATTGAACCTATTATGGGAAGATGAACTGCTTGGGCCTTTATTATATATGTAAGTGAGGTGGGGAAGTGGTCACTGCCATATGGGTCAGTTCCCACACCCCACTCGAGAAGAGGAAAGAGAACTGCGGAGCCAATCGCCAAGTCAAGACATGAGTATGTGTTGTGTCCTATGTTATGGTATGTAGGCTGTTTTCTGTTGAAAAGGCATGCTCCTGAAGATGTAAGGAATTTCTCTATGAGGCGAAATCGGGCATCCGTGCGAGAAGAGCCCCAAAGAGGGTTTTGAGCATTAAGGTCGCCTGTCAGGATGTATGGTTCGGGCAGCTGGTCAACCAGCGCCTCGAAGTCAGAGCTTAAAAGTGAAACATCAGGAGGAATGTATATGGAGCATACCGTTATCAACCTATTAAATATTATCAAGCGTATTGCTACAGCCTCAAGGATAGTGTTCAGAGTGACAGGGTGGCAGGCTAAGGATTTCCGGGCAATTATGGCCACACCGCCAGAAAGTGTGTGCAGCCATCCCTGTCCTTTCTGAAGACCATGTAACTATTCAAGAAATTTGTGTGCTTGGAATTCAAATGTGTTTCCTGAACACACATTACACTTGGCTGATTAGCATGCAGTAGTTCGTATACATCGTCAAGATTTTTAAGAAGGCCTCTACAGTTCCATTGAATTATGTTTTCTCTTCCCATTATTTAGTGTGAGAGCTACTGGGGGTGTGTTTGTTTATGTGTCGTCTTTCGGGGCTGTGACTCTCGCCTTTTTTGGCTTGTCGGGAGGCTTTGGCGTCGGGACGCGTTCCTTGCGCTGCGTTGCAAGCAGGAACGGCCCGACATCCATGTCGTCGTCGGATGTCCGAGGGGTGCCCGACGGACCGGGCCCCCCGGACTTGGCCCCCCCTGGGGGCCCTTCGTTTGAGCCGCCACCGCCGAGGGCGTCCGGGGCGCCAGAGGTGGCACGGGCGGTGCGGTGGCGGTGGGAACCGGTGCGGGGCCCGTGGTGTCCATCACCTCGGTACCCTCCAACGCACTGGAGGACGGGGAGACAGAGGCGGGAGCGGCACCGGTCCCGACGGAAGACGTTTGCCCCCAACCGCTGCTGCCTCAGCAAGCGGCGTGGTCGCGGGTTGGGCTGCCAGAGGCAACCCAGGGGGGGGGGGGGGGGACCAGGTCAGACTCGCTGAACTGGGACCCTGTGGACACCAGACGCCGCTCCGCTCCCCCGGGGAGCCGCGTCGGCGTACCTCCCCAGAGGGAAAGAGGCGAACCTCTTTCGCGTCTGGGAAGGTGATGTTCTCCGTGACCTTGATGTTAATTATCTTTTTTTCCATTTGAAATTTTTCGCACTTGCGGGAGTACGCTGCATGCGGACCGCCGCAGTTCACACAAGTGAGGGTTTCGGATGGACAGTTGTCAGTCGGATGATCGTGCGCCGCGCATTTCGCACACGTCGTTCGGCCACGGCAAGAGGTTGTACCGTGCCCGAACCGCTGGCACTTAAAACAGCGCCGCGGATTCGGGATGTACGGACGGATGGAGCAACGGATAAAACCTGCATTGATGTGTTGCGGAAGAACTGCGCGGTCGAAAGTCAAGATAATGTGCTTGGTGGGAATCTCCTTGTCGTCTCTGCGGATAGTGATGCGTCTCACGGCAGTGACGCCCTGATCCTTCAAGCCGGCAAGGAGATCCGCATCCGTTTCGTTCAAAAGATCTGTCTCGGATATCACACCCTGGGAGTGTTGAGGCTCCGATGGGGGGTGACCCTGATGTCTAGATCAGCCAGTCTAGTCTGAGCTAGAAGCTTCGTGGACTGCTGCTTGTCAAATTTTGATGAGGAGTTCACCAGACCTTTGTTTTTGCACTTATATGATTTTCCTACTATGGCTTCAAGATACTTGGCGATCAAGAAGACTGACTGAGATGCTAGAGGGTGGGTTGGATTGAGCGATTCCATCACAAGAAATCGAGAAAAATTATCCGGTTCAGGAAATGTTAAAGATGGCAATTGGGGAAAAGATACTTCGGTGCGGCCCCCTTTTTAGGGACCGATCACGTTTGGGGGGGGGGTTTGAAAATGCCATATAGCATAGTATAAAAGCAGGGAGACTGGGGTACTTTCTTCTTTGACCTTACCCTGGTAGCCAAAGAGGTCCCGGAGCTCCCTGCCTGGTAGACAGACAGGGAGCCCATCCGCCGGAGCTTGACCTGGGCTCCGACGGCCACCGTTCGTGGTTTCTAACCCTCCACCTATAAACACATCGCCACGGTTGGATCCAAATTATGTTTGGGGGCTCGGGGTCCGCGGTATCGCCAGTACCGTCACCAAGATTGCTCAAGGTGCCCCGTGCGGGGTGCTCTTACAACTTCGCCGGTGGGTAACAAAACAGTTCCTCTTGCCCGCAATGTGCGGAAACGGTATGTATGTAGGAGTATCTGTTCTTATTCTTATACCCTGCGTATAACCTTAATATCCTTCGTATACCCTTCTGCAATTGTTACACTCGTATTTAAAATACAGAGCAAAAACGTTGTACCCCACCTGGCAACTTCGTGTATTTCATACATCATATGCTTGAATTACTCGGTTTTCCTTCAGCCAACATCCCACGCAAAGGCTTCTGCACGTAATTGTATTGTTCTGCTCCCGAAAATTTTGCGCCATCCAATCTTTTGGTTTATATCCATATAAGTTCTGTGGTCTTGTCACATTTGCCCTATTGGTAATTGAACCAAATTAACCCTGGTTGTCTAGGCTTCCATAAATATTTTTCAGATTTGGCTCGCTCACAAATTAATTTCCGTCGGTTTAGATAAAATGCCTTTCACAAGTGTTTGATGGTTAACAACAACTTCGTTTCAAGTTTTTAAGGTTGCTCTTGTTATCCACATTTTTATGGCCCGTTTGCCCGTTATTAAACTTTGTTCGGCGTGGATTACAAAAATTTGTTGAACCCGCAAGGAAAACGAAGGCCAAAGAAGGCAGCAACAAGTAGAGTTTTCTGGTTTTCGGGATCATAACAATATTACGGCTTTTTATATCGGTGGCTAAGTTATACAATAGAAAAAAAGAGTGCATATATATTTGCATAGAGTGGTGGTGCACGAAGTAGCAGCCGAGTGGGATACCTACACTCTGGAGCAACATCTAGTCACCAGCCATACACATAGGGTTAATATATACCGCGCTTACATCATGTCGCCAGACAGGTAAAGTGACAGACCAAGAATTTACCGGTCCTCATATCAAAACTTCTTGGACGTTGGGAAGTTTGGGCGCGGGCGTTCCCAGTCATCCAACACAAAAAGAAACAATGAAAGGCCTGTAGAATATATTTTTTTTCACACAGTTGTGTTTCGTGGCTGTGGGGGCAGTGTGTGGGCCACACCAAGTACCTACTACATGTGCTGAAATTTCGCAACTTACTTCCTGGAAATCACTGAGGTTAATAAAACCGTTTTAACACTTTTAGTTTTGTGCTTGTGCCTCTACCTTATGAATGTCGTGTGTAATATGGCGTGCCCAGTCTGAAAGAACCGGCATGCAAATGATTACTAACTACTTCTGTGTTTGAGATGTTTTACTATTTACCAGTTTGAGTGTTGGCGTGACCTCACTGATGTTCGACTGCGCAGAAGGATTTGTAAGCCCGAAACCAGCAACATATTTTGTACTCCTTGAGTAAAAATTAGGTGGTGCTAACTAGCACATATTCAACAAGAATTGTAACGCAAAAAGGGTCGCAGTACCACTGGCTGTTGTTATTCGAGTGGAAGACGAACCAATACTTCAGTTCAAAACATCACAAAACGTGCAACGTTTTGTGGAGAAAATATCCTGGCCGCTGATGCGGCTAATGCGGGATGGAACAGTCAGGAGAGGGACATATAGTTTCTTTGCCAGAGCGCTGACGAAATCAAGAACGAAGAAGTGGCCATGGTGTAAGGGAACCAGTTGATGAAAGCACTGAACCACTAGGAGAAGCAGACGAAGCGTGCAGACCAGGAATTTTACGGTGTTCCATCAATGCCTAGTAACTGTTTTGCTATCAGGATAAACCACGTTGCTCCTACTGCAAGTCACAGCTATTCTCTCTCTCAGCAAAAACTAATTTGATTCCAGTTGTATTATCTTGTGGAAATCAGCAGCACAAGTAGGACAGTGGCTGACCAAACGTCAGAATAAATTCAGCAAAGGGGTTATATTCGCGGACGACTTTTAAGAACCATCGGATAACTAAGGTTTGTGATTCAGTAGGCAACTGAAATTGTTGCCGGTTTTCAGTTTCTTTCTAAAATAAAATGCAGTGGTGTAGTGCTACTAACCCTCGAAACGCAAAAGAAAAACTTGGCTTAGTGTGGTTGAGTCTTGGTTTCACTTGACTAAACTTACATTTAGCTGAATTTGTTATACTATTAGTCTAACGCCTACGTTTGTCTGTGGTTGTGCTCCCGCTTTCGGCGGTTTCTGAGCCTACCGGCTCGCTTTTACTCAGTCTTTAGTATTTGATTATAAGGTTTAACCCCAGATGTTACACAGGCGATGAGGCGCGCTTTAGTGGCGCGCTCCGGGTTAATTTCTACCTCCTAGGAAACTTTACCGGGCACCGAAATTCCAAAAGAAAACAGGAGCATTTTCGCTTTTCGCCTGCAACTGAAAAACGACCGCGCGGGCCCTTTTCCTCAGTCTCCGACAAGAAAGATATCAAGGGCGTAGGGGAAAGCACGAACGCCGCCAGCGGGCCGCCGACTCACCGGTGCCGCCGTGTACAAGCTGCCGCGTGGCAATGAAGTGGCGGAGGTGATCAGCTGCCTAGTTTCTTGTGATATTCGGTGCCCTCAGGTCCTACGCATAAATCAGCTGATTTTTAAACTTTAAATTTTTAGCCTGCGTCTGAGGTTGTTTATCCTCTCTGCTTGTTTTCCTCGTCTGTTCAGTGACATGTTGGTCTTGCTACTAGAGCAATAAAAGAAATAGCTCAAGATTTTTTGTTGCTGCGAAAATTTATACCGCATGATCCCCTTACTTGCGTTACATCTTGCCGTTTGGGGCAAAAGCGTTCCGGCAGAAGCACAAGCTGGTGCCGCGTGGCCGAGGCAAATGCCTCAGCCACGCTGCAATAGCTTGTGCTCTTGTGCCTGTTGTGCTTTCATACATGCTGATTGGCTTAAATGCTTGCCGTGTTTATTCGTACCGACGACTCACGACAACCATTGCATGCACATTTGTACCTGCAACGACTGGTAACGCGCTGAATTATATGTTTTAACACGGTTGACTTTCGGTTTAAACCAAAGGGATCAACCATATTCTGGCCGAGGTTGACGATTGTGTTTTCTCAACCTTGGTACAAGTAGGAGATCCAAGGTAAAGGCTGATTTATTGCGCGTTACATGGGCGCTTGCCGTGCATAGGTGTCACCAATGCGTGTTTCCGTCTCCAAAACTTTGTAACACCAAAACTTCCGGTGACGTCACAAAAACAAAAAACAAAAAACAAATACGCAGAAGCCGTCTATGCATTAAGTAGTAATAGGATAATCATAAAAAGTAAAAATATTGCTGCGCGTGTAAGCATTTGCATCGAAACGTTTCACGCATAACGAAAGTGGGGCGGATGCGCCACGAGCGCCTACTAGGGGTAGAAAGCACCCGTAAAAAAAAAAGAAACAATGGCGTCTTCTGATGTGTGCGATTTGTCCACGAAGTTTGTGTAGGAACTGTTACGAATGTAGTGCATCATAAGGCTCTAAAGTCGTCTGCGCCGTGTGTGTCTTGCCAAGTCGTCATTTGTACGTGAGGAAGTCGTGGTGGGCTGTTTTTACTCGGAGCGTCGTCACCTATCTCCTGCCGAGAACGTTCTGGCTTATTTGTTGCTGGTGTGTTGTGTGTCTGTAGCAGTTATAAAAAAAAAATAATAATAAACAGCGGGCGAGCGCGATCATCGTACAGGAGGCTATGGCGCGCTGCTTGTGTTTACATTCTCGAGTGACAATAGTTGTGATGGTTGTGATCGCATTGTTTTTCAGCAGTATGCCAAGCTTTTCACATGGACCATTTCAGTGCGGTTGCTTGCCCCGAGGCCCGTCGCGAAGCTGTAATTAGCGATGTAATTATTAAGGGGATTTACTAATTAACAGTGAGCGGTAGCGGTATGGTAAAAATGCACACAGACTGCCTTCACTGCAAGTTGTGAGCCGGGAACGCTTTTTGGCGTTCCGCCTGGACGGAACGATATAAGCAAGGGCTTTCTCGAAATCCCCGTCACCTTATCTACGCTTGATAAAGAGCGCATCCTGCACCTGTAGTAACTATTTTTAGTCAAGTTCACGAACAAAAACACAGCCTCCGAAAAAGTTGTAGTTCTGGGTATTGTATTTCTGAAATGCAAGGGCGGAAAGTACATTGCACGATTTCTTTCTCAGCCAGCTAACAAACGGTGATATAATCGCAGGAATAATATTGGAATAATACTGCAGCATCTGAGTTGGGACCATTTTTGCAGGGACCGTGCTCACATTTCTCGAAGGTTAGCAGCACAAGTAGATAAAGAAAGCGTTAAAATTAAACTGCACCTGTTGACTGTCATTTGCGAACGGTTTTGTTTATTGTCCGTACCATCTAACAGTGGTTCAGAGACCAGAGTCACGTCACTTTGTTGGTACAGTGTAGGGTATGGGGCATCTCATAGCACCATTCCCTAGTAGGCTGCATTGCAGGTGCTTAAAATATAAATTATAGCCTACATCTGAGAATGTAATTCCAAAACCAGTGTCACCGAAATCATGCAGGTGCCATTGACAAAACTTTTTTCACTTATTCTCTACAGCTCCAATGCCACTATCTACCACCAGCTCAGCTCCAATTTCTAAAATTTCAGTAACTGGCGACAGTGCCAGTGTTTCAGTAAACTACTTATGTACTTTATTGCCGCTTTCCAGTTTTCGCTACAATTTGCGTAGACTTTTTGTCCCATTAATTGCAATTTTTGAGGTGAAGATGTGTGCTAGCAGTCCCTTTTTCTTATATTGATTTGATCAATCGTGTGGGGACAAAACCAAAAAAAAAAATTTCACTTTCCAGCCACCTCATTGCATAGAGGTGATTTCCTGTACAAGCTGGGTCAACTTTTCAAGTGTAGTCACACGCCAGGAGCATCTTCTAGTGGTAACAAGGGCCGAGCACCAGGCTTGTACCTATTTTCTCAATAGGTGCCCGGCACCACCAAGGCACATGAATGCACATGGGACTTCCACAGCTACGCTGCACACTCTACTCAGTAACCGCCTGTGGTAGGACATGCCGCCAGACTCTTCCTCCCTTCGGCAATGCGGTGTTGTAGAAGGCCGGGGCCCACCAGATTGACAAAGGTCGGAAGCCCCTCGCAAGGGTAAAGGGAGCTTTCCAGGCGGAGTTATCCTTTCAAAGGTCCGCACTCGACCAGGGACACCTGTACCCATTAAAGAAACCAGTGGGTGCCCGGCGGTGCGCAGATTCGAACCCAGTACGTCCCCCATATGAGGCGAGTGCAGACCTCTGAGCCATCGCTGATGAGGCATAGCCACATTACGTTTCTGCAGTGCACTGCAGAAAAGTTGTGTCCACGTAATCCAGGAACACATTGACCGCCAGACTCATAGGGTTTTCTGCAGAGGGTTTTCTGACACCAGTGCTTAAGGCGGTTGCAGACTGCCTCCGTATCAAGTTTAAAAGGCAAAACGAAAGTGCAGAGGCCCGATGAAAACAAGGTGAAAGTGATGCCGTATCTTCATAAGCCGTCGCACAACATAAAGAAAATTATTTCATGGCGCAGTGTTCGAGTGTTTTCCGCACCATGAAAGCTGTCCAGGCTGTGCACGCACATTGAAAATGCCAATACTGGGAGAGCTGGCAAAGGGCATGGTGGAGGTGTGGGTCCTATACAAAAATTACACTTGTGTTCATGAGAAGCACCAACTTCACAGTCTCGGCATGTTCTCTCACCGCGGCTTCATGGCTGTAAACAAGAGGTGTGCTTGAGAAGCAGCGGCTTTACAGCCCGAGGGCCTCACATGAATCCATTCCAGCGTACTACATAAGTCTGCAATTCTTGCCGTAGCCTTCTAGTCAGAAGCAACAGCCCACCTCTGCAAAGGAGCAACATTAGCACCTCGAAGGACTGACATCAAACCATTGCAACCTGCTGGGCAACTGGTTCCTATTCTTACTGCAGCTGTACAGCCAGAATATTCTTGAAATGCAGCAACATGAAGCGCTAAGGTCCTGATATGCCGCATCATTTTCTTTCTTACCGCAGCTGCATAAACAGATGCAACTGTGCATGCTTGAAAATCAGTGACACAGCACTCTGAAGCCCCTCCAACTCGTCATAGTTGCTAGAACAATAATAACTTCCAAGTGTATGGAAGAGGTGTTGAATCTAAACAAACTAAAGATTTATGGGAAGTCTCTGAAAAAATTGTCCCACTTGGTAGAATAATGGCTCTATCGTTGTAAGGGGACGCTGGACACCTGACTGTTTGCCAATACACTTTGTAAACTCCTTTGGAAAAATTTATACTCTACTGTTAAACTGCACAAGCCCAAAATGTAATCATGAAACTCCAGCCATCACTATGAAGCACAATTTCAAAAGCACATTTTTATTGCTCACGAAGGTCATTCTACAAACTCTGAAGAAAAATAAGGAAAGATAAATTGCTGGGTTCATTCCTCAGAAATGCACTGCACAATTCCAAAATAACTTTAATAGCTGACGACACTTCAGACAGAATCCAACACTGCCAACAAAATAACGGGAATTTGAGATCAGTAACCCTTAGTCGGCCCTTTGATGCCACCTTCATTAGCAACGGGAACAACGAACCAGCAGCGTAGCAGGCATAATAAAACACTGCGTGTATGTGGATTTTTAAAATCAATTTATCAAAAACACGTGAAGTAATGCCGCGGGGCCACATACTTTCAGATTTCTGCAATGACGGGGTCCAAATCCAGCAATGTCTTTGGTTCCTTTTTCATAACTTGTAAAGAATACTACTGTAGTGTCCTATGTAGTGGCGCTGTCATCCCGTACTCCGGAAACACAGCCGCGTGTGGAAATTGCGGCGCACAAAACTGACAACTGTCTACCTCCGTAGCCCCCGGTTGAACCTGCTTCACGTGTGGCCACCTCGAGGTCACTTTCAACAGTACTGTCGAAGTTTGGTCGCGGGCTGGGAAAAATCGCCAAACCAAAAACGTGGATTTTTCACGCACATAAAAAGGGACGGGTGCATTTTTTTGGGGAACCTTTTTTCCCGGGCCCCCCGGGTCAAAAATTTTTTGGGGAAAGGTAGCTGTAGTTGGGGGCCTTTTAAAAAATTAAACCAAGGGTGGAAACCAACCAAAATTCTGGGTAAAAATTTTGCTGGACAGCCCCCCCTTTTGCCTCCAGTTGTGCCCCAATTACCCCTGGCCCTTCTTTTTGGCCAAACCCCCTTTGGGGGCAAAACAATAAAACTTGAAAAAAAAAACAAAAGGCCCCAAAATGCATCCACAGCACTCAAACAAGTTGTCACCGCCCACCACGAAACCACGCGAGTCTGAAGAAATAGTCTCTGGTGACGTCTGTACATCAAGATGAACTGAGACAAGCGACAGTGGAGGATAACACTCTCCGAGAAGTTTCCCGTTACGTGCAGACATCGTGGCCGCCCCGCAAGAATCGGGCACCTAAGCTGACTCCATACTATGAAGTCCGAAAGGAGTTGACAGCAGTTGATGGCATGCTCGTCCGTACTAAGCGCATCGTAGTTCCTGTCAAACTCACAGCGACTTTTGTCCAGCTGGCTCACAAATCCCACCCTCGTATCGTGAAAACCAAACAATGCCAACGAGAGAAGTATGATGGCCAGGGTTAGGCAAACATGATGAAACAGCTATCCACAGTTCAATTTGTCAGCACGCGGAAAAAAGTGCCAAGATCTCACCCACACCACTTCAGCCAATTCCTCTTCCTGGCAAACCTTGAGACAAGATAGCTATTGACGTTGTTGCTCCTTTTCAGCCTGCACCTGGAGGCTACCGATTTGCCATTTCAGTAGTTATTTTTCAAAATGGCCAGAAGTGGCTTTTTGCACTGACGTTACCACTCACACGGTGACGAAGTTGCTTCTAGCACTCTTTGTACGTGAAGGTTACCCTACTGAAATAGTGTCTGTTCACGGTCTACTTCAAATCAAGGGAATTTGAGTCCTTCTTTGAAGACCGTGGAATCAACCACATCTTTTCTGCCGTGTACAACCCACAGGCAAGTGGTCTCGTTGAGATTTGATCGTGTACTGAAGTCATACATTCAACTGGCTCTGCTGGAGCAGCGTCCAGTGAAGGAAACTGTGACTGAGTACTTGGGAGTATACAGAGCCACCCCTCGCAGCACCACCGGTCTCTCCCCGGCCGTTCTTCTACATGGCCAACACATGAGAACTTCTTTGGACGTCATTGGTCAGCTGACAGCTGACTTCAGCACAAATCTTTCACGGGAGATGCGTCTGCTCGGAAAAAGAGTCGCAGAGTGTGAACGAAAAAGTAAGGCATACGCTGAACAACAGCGAGCTGCAAGAGTCTCCAAGTTCCAAGTTGGCACCTACATACGAGTGAATAAACCAGTTCCTGGACCAGTTCCTGGCTCCAAGTTATGGACCACTATTAAAGATCCTCAAAAAAAATTTGGGCCCCTGGTCCTTCTATCTGGAAGACGGTCGAACTTGGAACGCTTCACAGCTATCAGCGGTACCAAAAGAGCCATCACCAGGGCAAGAAACAAAGGACAACTCTCGCACGTACAACATGCCCCCGTTGACGGACTACCAAAGTAGAGCTGCACCATCGAAGACTTGGATCACTGCACCTGGGGGTCCGCCACAAACACAATCTGCGAGTTCATCCGCAGATCAACTTGAGTCTTCACGCGCTGTACCACCACATGTGCCACCCAGCCCACCACAGCCGCAAGGTTCGCAGCCACGAAGTCTGGCTCCAGGCTCTGGCACTGAGGAGTGCAGTGTACCGGTAGAGGGAAACGGACTCAATGCCAGGGCCCCCACCTGACCGGCCCAGGAGAAATCGCAGACCTCCAGTGCACTTCCAAGATTACGTGCAGTGATTCGACAGCTGTCAGGGCTCATACAGACAGTGACTGTATTGGTGATTTCTGCACACAAACGGTGACCGTATTGGTGATTTGTGCAGACAGGACTGTCTAGTCTAAATTGTTTGTTCCCCCGGGGGGGAAAGATGTAGTGGCCCGCAGAAGCACCAGGTGCCGCCATATTATCCATCGATGCCAACATGTGGCACCACCTCTGTAATATGCGTACGCGCGCGCGCACACACACACACACACACGATGTGCAGTGCAGTGTATCTGTACAGCCGAAAAATTATGCTTACGAACAACCATAGTCCATAGCAGTCATGAAACACTCTATATAACGCCAGCGCATTTGATTACCTGAACAATATTCGCGCTCATTCATACTGCTTTGTTTGTAAGATACGCGGTCTCAGACGATTCTGTACAGGATAAAAACGCATCGTTGCTCCGATTGTACTACCACCTAGAGCAACCTGCAAAACCACTCCGTAAAGGATATTCCGTTGTCAGTAGAGTGAACTATAACGTCGGGTGAGTTGTAGAATGTGAGTTGTAACACCAGCTACGTAGGCCTCACGTTTAACGTCGGGTGAGCCCATGTTCACAGCCAGAAAAAGAACCCTTGTAGCTTGTCACCACTGCTGTCGTAGAACAAAGCCACTCAAATTCCATCAGGGAGATTTTACACAGACACACAACACACCAGCAACAAATGAAGCCAGGGCGTTCTCGGCAGGACATAGGTGACGACGCTACGAGTAAAAACAGCCCACCACGACTTCCTCACGTACAAATGACGACTTGGCAAGACACACACGGCGCAGACGACTTTAGAGCCTTATGATGCACTACATTCGTAACAGTTCCTACACAAACTTCGTGGACAAATCGCACATATCAGAAGACGCTATTGTTTCTTTTTTTTTACGGGTGCTTTATACCCCTAGTTTTCGCTCGTGGCGCGTCCGCCCCACTTTCGTTGATGCGTGAAACGTTTCGATGCAAATGCTTACACGCGCAGCAAGATTTTTTCTTTTTATGATTATCCTTATTACTACTTAATGCATAGACGGCTTCTGTGTATTTGTTTTTGTTTTTTTTTGTGTGACGTCACCGGAAGTTTTGGCGTTACAGCGTTTTGGAGACGGAAACACGCGTCACCAATACTTAACACCTCTTCTCTCACCTTCCCTTACGCAGACTAATGTGCGATCTTACCCTAAAAGCGCAGTGCTTTGATTTAGTTCGATATTCGGCTCTCGAATGAAATAATCTTCGAAATATTTGAGTATACCTGAAGTGAAGGTGAAAACTACATCAGGGTCTACGCCGTTCGTTGTAATCTACCAGCAGGTTATCAAAACAGGTTCACTGAAAATTTATTTATTGGTTTTTGTTTATGACATTTCAGCATCTGGGGATCTTATTGTACGTCACAAAAAAAAAAAAATACGTATGTTGAGGCCGCGCAAAATGTGATTTTGGCTACAAAAGTTGGTTGAGGGATTGTCTGAAACTGAAAATCCTTTAAGGTGACAGCAGAAATTGTACGCGGCAAAGAAATAAAATTACGTATGTTGAGGCTGTGAAATGTTGTCTTTTGGCAGCAAAAGTTTCTGGAGGGATTGTCTGAAACTGAAAATCGTTGAAGCTTAAGCACATAATTGTACCAACAATAACTAATTGCTGTGAAAAAATAAAACACATATTTACAAACATACCTGAAGCCAATTCTGAAAAAAAAACGTATTTGAAAATTTAGTTCATAAATATCAAAAATACCTTTTAGGTATCGCAGATAGCTAGAAAACATTTATCCGCGCTCAGAGGCAGTATCCAGTAGTTTTTATTAGGAACCACGAGTTTGGTTTCTATAAGAAGGTATTGAAATATGACCCCCAAACTTAACCAATAGAATAGTTGTTATATTATAAGACTAATTAGAAAGTGAGAGAGAAAATGGCTTTTCTAGTAATGTCACTTCATGCGACTACCCATTAGGGGACGGAGGCGCACCAGGTGATCATCTGCCGTAGCCGTGGTCGGGAGCATTTTCTGGGGTAAGGAGCTTCCGTTTACCTGCACCCAGGTAGTTGGAGGATTGCGTACGGAGACGCAGTGTAAAAAAGGGCCTCCAAAAATAGTCTGTGGCGTGGTGTCTCGTGCCTCACATGGTGGGCAGTTTGGATAGGGATATTCTGTGGAACAGATTCTGTCGGCAGCATGAAGTGGGTCCGGCGGAAGAATGAAAAGCACTCACACCAAATTCTTTTGATCTGTCTTGCAGATTGCTGCATGCACTGGAATCTACAGTGTTCAGGAGAGCGCATCCTTTTCAAGCCACCTCAGCAGCATATCCTCTTGGCTGGTCAACGAATGTACTGTCATCTTCTTGTATGACGAAGGTACTTTCTGGGTTACGGAAAATAACCTTTTTGGCCACCATATAAGCTGGACTGAAAGTGCGTGCGCGTAGTGAGATATCAGGAACTAGGCAACATCTGTTACAACAACGGAAAGAATAAAGGCATCGCATCGTCCGCTACTCTTCAGTGGGTCTGGCGGCAGCATGGAATGCACTCGTTTGAAAATCCTAGGGCCTGTCTTCGAGATATGCTTGAAGTACAACTTAAAAAGCTATAGACTTGGCAACTATTTATAACTGCTTCTGCCGGACACCGCCGCTGCCCTCATGATTATGTCTTCTGTGCCTACGAATTTCTTCAGAAGGCTGTTGCTCCTGTGTGGTGATGTGCAGAGTAAACCTTGTCCTGAAATTGAATACATGTTGCCAGAATCGCTCTCGGGCCAGACTAACATTGCACTAGAGATAAAAGGTCTTTCGTCGACGGTTTCCTTCAAAGAGCGAATTACTAAAATTGAGCTGCCTATTGTGCCAAATACTGAAGCTGCGCTGCGCGTATCTGAACTGGAGAAAGCCGTTGCTGACATTCCAGCGATTGTTTGTACATTGGACGCAAAAACGACGATTAAGAAAATACGTTTCGTATATGTAAACTGCTCATCTATGGCCTAGCTGAAAACTCTAGGAAAACTTCGGATGACTCGCTGGAAGTGGTAACTGGACTAATTGCATCAAAACTAGAAATTAGGTGTGGCGATATAGAACCTAGGCAATAAGCTGGTAAAAGCACTAGCAGTAGCCTAGACCTGTTAATATTTCTTTGCTGGATTTCACAACTAAGATCGGTATTTTAAGAAATGCAAGTAAGTTTAAGGGCACAAATGCTTTATAAATGAAGACACTTGTATGCACGTGAGGTAGATACGCAGGGAATTGTGCAGACTTCCGCCGAGATAACGAAGGATGCGGAAAACGCCGGACTGCACTACGACCACCTGTTGGTGAACAACGTTTGGTATTCTGGAAATGGGAACGATAAAGCTATCGTTAAAGAAAGGTATGCGTTGCCTGCTACAAACGTTGACTGACGGGTTAGTGCATAGTTATTTAGGCTTTTCAATTTAAATGCGTGTAGCCTAATACTTAAAATTGGTAACATTATCTGGCTTGCTGGGTATCATATTCCTTAGGTTATCTTGGTGACTGAGACTTGGCTAATGAATCTGTCCTTGATCATGAATTTTAGCACCCTGACTACACGGTTATAAAAATGGTGGGCCTTCTTGCCGTGATAGCAGAGCTGGATTGTTTAAGTGGTATTGAAAAGTGGTATTGTATTGAACCGGATATTAAAATTTAAAAGATCTTGAATAATTCTCCTTACAACCAGAACTTCGGAATACAGAATGTATATGGTGCAAACTAATACGTGATGTTGTCGCTATTGTTGTTCGTGCTCTATACCGCCCCCTAACTCTGTCGGTGGCGTTTTTTGAGTATCAGGGGCTATATTGTCGGAGAAGAGCATGAGTGTTCGTAACTTCCATTGACCAGTCACTTTAGTGCCCCTTCTATAGATTGGTATTCGTTAACATCAACGGGTCGTGACAGAATAATTTGTGATCCTGGTAATAATATGTCACTAGGTCTTGATCAATCACAGATGGTTAATAAGGGTACGACCGAGGATTCTGTTCTAGATATTGTTTTTCCCTCACAATGTTTTAGGAATGAATATCAATGCAGTGTTGTCGATGGCATTTTCGACAGCAAGGCTGGTATTCTCGATTAAAATGTTGCCGTAAGCCCGTACAGACACCGTTTAAGACTGTGCTGAGTTTTGAGTGCGCAGGCAACACTTGAATTTTCGTTAAACGAGCTTTATGCTTTGACGATATCGTACCTGGTAGTGACCACTTTATAAATGATACGTCGACTAACCAATTTGACAGCATAGTAATGAATGTATACGCCCGGTATGTTCCTAACAAGAGCATAAAACGTCAGTCCAAACACCCATGGTATACCAGGTGAATTATAAACCCTCAACTTGATATTAACTGCTAAAAAACGACGGAGAGCAGAAAATAATGACGGGGAGTCGTAAAGTAACTTGCTTAAGTCAGGAATAAAAGCAAAATTAAGTGATGCGAGGACGATTTACTTTATTACCACGTCAAGCTCTTTTATAAAAAATATACCAATTATTTCTTGGAACGATGAGAACTACGATTGCCTCTTCATCAACATTTGTGATAACTGATGGGTTAGATGATAGAAAATAAATGAAGCCTTTATAAATATTTCCAAAGTGTATGTAAAGATGGCAATAAAACGACCCCTTACATTCTTATCAGCCAGGAAATGAATTAGCATCTAGCAATTGAAATTAGCTATACAGGTATTCTTACCCTTCCTTTAGGTATCTACTCTACTAAAGGTGCCCGGGGGAATGGCAGACTAAACATGTTTTTGAAGCGTTGTGTAGAATGGAATGCTCGTTATTTATCCATACCTTTGCTGAATCATTGGAGGTATGCACCGTGCCAAACGTTGAAAAATCGTCAATGTAATTCCTGCGTTTAAATTGGGTAATATTCAACTCATTTCCAACTACAGACCTATTTCATTTACGTGTACCTGTTACAAGCTTTCAGAGCACATAATTCATAAACATGTACTTCAGTGCCTCTCTAATAACAACGTGTTGTCGTGTAATCAGAATGGTTCCTGCTCTTGTTTTTCTACAATTTCGCAACACATTCTATTCACTCCCGATATCGCTACATCTCTGAATACACAAGGTAAAGTTGACGCCATATTCATAGATTATTGCGAAGCATTTCATGTGATCTGCGAGTGAAAACGTCTCATTAAACTCCGAAATATATTAAAGATGACAAAATACTAGGCTGGATAGCTGATTGGCTACGTTCGAGGTTACAATTTGTTACTTTTAGGCGTGCTTAGTCATCGTCGTGCGCAGTCACTTCCGAGGTACCGCATGGCTCAGTATTCGGGGCCCTATTGTTCATCATATACATAATGATGTCACACAGGCCACCAAAGACACACCGGTGAAACTGTGATTGTACGCTGACGATTGCGTTTTTCATACTAGCGTAAGTATTGCGCATCACCAAGATGTTCTGATCAAAGTATTTTCGTACTTCTGTGCTTGGAGCAACACGTGGCAAATGAGTAATAATTACCAGAAAACTGTTCGGATAACATATACTAATAAAAACAGCTGCTGAGTTTTATTTATGGCTAAAAAAGTGGCGAAACGAAGTTTTATAACTATAGGCCTAACTCGCGGACTATCGTTTGCTGAAAATACTTGATTACGTAATTTGTGCCAACTTACTCACTCATCCATAAAACAATTTCTTCTCCCCAGTGCAACATGAGTTCAGCACGGATTTTAAGTGCGACACGTACCGTATTGAATTTGGCCTTGACATCGCAACTTGCTTGACCGCAGGCCCTAAGCGTGATTGTATACATAGCGATTTTCGCAAAGCTTCTGATTCTTTTCCACATTAGTTGTTACTGCGCAAGCTACCTGTCCTCAACATGCTGAGTGAAGTGCTGAAATGGGTGGATGCCATTTTTAGGATAGAAAACAGTGGCTTTGCTTTAAGAGGCGTGAGTTTTTCAAGTATGTCTGTGTAGTCCCGTGTCCCGCACAGACCCGTTTTTGGACCACTTTTTAATATTGAATAATGATCTTGTCAACTGCACTTCTAGTCGTACTAGATTGTACGGGTCATGGCTACAGCATCTATCATGTTATAATTACTTAGCAGACGCTGAGGTGTTGCAACACGATCCGAAGTCTGTTTATTCTTGGTGCCAGTCGAGGAGGAAGACACTCAATCTGGTGAAATGTAATCTGGTAAGGCTCAATAAAATAAAGCAACCGCTACTTGTTGAAATAATACTTCGGAATCTTTTTCACAATCAACCTATCCTGGAATCATAACGTCCATAATTGTACAATATAAGCGAGCCGCGTCCTCGATTTCTGAAGACGGAATTTTAGCAAACCTCCGACAAAGGTGCAAGGAAACTTTGCATGAAACAAATATGTGCCCCCAATTTTTGCGTATGGTTTAAGTGTGTTTGTCAACTTCACGAAGACAAACGTTGGTGCACTAGGTATTCTTTACATAAAATTTTGCACCATTCTTTCGGAAGGAACATCATCAGTAACATCATCACAATACGTTTGTTCTAAAAATATTTTCAAAAACACAATGAATAGTTTTACAAAAACATCGAAAATGGTCGAATATGAAGACACAACCTTTTTTTACTTGTGTACCATCTCCGGCCACTGCACTTACTAATGATTGATCCGATACTGCATCTGATATGTAACGCTTGGTGTTCCATCAAGCAAGTTATTCGTCATGAGGTTTAAAGGGGCTTATTCCAAAAGACAATATCTTTGTGATTAAGAATATCATAATAAATGAAATAAGGAGCTTTCAAAAACCGTGAAGTCGAATTGCAGCATATAAAGTTCATCCATTTTTTTCTTAACATGATCAGATGATGATTGGCGAAGCCAGCAATATGGAAACCGAAATGTGTTGGCGATGGAATGTGTGTGTTTTTGAAGTAGTCTACAATCCATGGTTCAAATTTATTTCAATACCTTTACTACAAAATATGAATTGGTCTATAGTTTGGTCTAATTTACTTTGTTTCAGTTCTCGGTTGAACAGAGTGGTTATACGCATTTGGTTTCATTTATAGGCTAGTATCTTAGATTTATAACAATACTATTGCTATAGTGCACATTACTGTTGTGATGGCTTGCCCTAGGTGTTTAGCATTGCGTTAAGATTTGTACAAAAGCACTAGGCGCTGACCATTATACGTTCAGCTTTTCAGGACATCCAAAAACGATAATATCTTGACACTACTGCACACATCGCCCCAATATATTGTGAACATGCCCTAATAAAAACTCGTAGCAGCAGTGGAAAACCGTGGCGTATAATTCGCGATTTTCTGAATACTAACACTCGTTTGTATCTTATAGCAAAACTTAAGCTAAAACGGCATTACATTCAGCGCAAGGAAATCGCAAACGCCTTTCGCTTGCTTACGTTGACAACATCGAATGGAGCTACCAATGCTCTAGTTCTGCCAAACGGCACACAATTATTCATCATTTCCACAGTTTCACGCAGTGAGCTGCATCTACCATCCTCAATCTTGAAGCACAAGAGCCAACCTCGATAAAATGTATGCGAGCTACACCAAAGATTCTGTTGATATTAAATTTGATGCATTAACTTACATTGCAAATCTATTATTTAAAGCTGCTGTGTTCCGGCACGTGCTAAAAAATTAAATTACCTTACGTTTTATTGATGGGGATATTACGTCTTTTATTATCCTTACCATATTCTATGCATACATTTTAGGCCAAGTGATCAAAAAGTTAATTGAGCGACATATTGCGTGTTCAGCATCCTATCACATCGGCAGTTGGGTTCCCCCCTTGGTACTTCAATCGCTTGGGACTAACTGAGCTTACCGATATTTATTGGAAACCAAATAATGAAAGTACATTTGTTGGAACGGCTTTTATGAATTTTAGTGGGGCATTCGATTCCATAAACCGTGATATTCATAAAAAAATAAATACATAATAAATAGTTCTACCCCCTCATCATAAAAAAAATCCCCCACTTCGGCGAAGTGGATGATGATGAGAGGGGCGAAGCTAAAATGCTTATCGGTAAAACCGTGAAACATTTGCCCGCACATCATGTAAAAACTCGACACGCTGTTATAGGTCTTCTTTATGGCGACCACCATCTTAATGAGAGAAGTACATAAGGCGCATTCGTAGCCATGCTCGTGTCTTGGTTTGTAGAGCAGTGGAAAGTGCGCCACGTACCTTCCGTGCCGCCCAGAGACTCGTGGGATCGAAACCGGGCGCCGCTGCCACAAGGGCACTAGACACGTTGTTATAGCTATTCTTGACGGAACGCGCCATCTGAATGAGTGGAGGACATAAGGCGGCTTTATAGTCATGCTCGTGTCTAGGCTTGTAGCGCAGTGGGAAGAGTGCCACGTACCTGCCGTCGCGCACAGAGTCGTGGGATCGAAAACAGGCCGCCGCAGCGTCTAGACCACCACTCCTCACTCGCAAAGCTTAAGACCTCCTACCGTTCTGTAGGCAAGCCCATTGACGACGTCCATGTTTGTGGCGATAATGTGGGGCTTCTGTCGGAAGATGATAATCTCCATGGGTAAGGTGGCAAATTCGGTGTGGGACATCTTAGCCACCTTGGCCGTCGACTTAGCATCTTGTGTCGCGTACCCCCGGTACGTGTCATTATCTCACAGGTGGCGATCGAAAACCTCTTCTTCTTCCTCTCCTCCTCGTAGAGTATCAACGAACGCGTTGAACGTTTTGACCGCTTCGTCCAATCTTTGGTTGGCAAATCCCTAGGGGCATCCTGCCATAATCGTAATGAGCGGTATGTACACGGCGCAACGAGGGCACGACGGGTCTCGAGCAAGAGGAGCTTCGCTTCTAAAAAATTTTTTTATGGAGAACAAATTGTAGGCTTACGAAATGCATGACCGGATATAAAATACGTTAATACACGAGCCCCACATGGGTCAATTTACGTGTAATGTTATTAAAAATTTACATGACTACTTGTGAAATGACATAGCGTTCTCAATTGGCTTCCTACTCTACACTGACGACACAACAGGTAACCGCCTACGAAGATATCCAAGAAATAACAGAGCAGTACGTCAAGGGCTTCAAGAAACTTTGCGTGTGGACCTACAGAAATATTGTAGTAACTTTTGCCTCTTCAACACAATTGATAATATAGAGATTAGAAAATACCTTTATTCGGCAGTATACCCGCATGTTACCCTGGTAATGAGGAGGGAGTAAATATTGCAAAATGGTGTGTGTCAATTTTTTGTAGACCAAATCGCTGATGAGAGACCCTACGTTAAATTGAATCAGTTGGTTGAGAGTTTGTTGCTAGAAAAAGAGAGTCTCCGGGCGTGTACCATCTTTTGGTATGGTGAGGCATAGAATACGTATGCCTGGGACACATGGGACAGTTTAGTAATTCATTGTAATTAAGAGATGTGGTATGGGAAAATGACAGTTTATTGTGTGGTTTTTTGCACAGTGTTTAAAGTGAAGGTTTTCAGAGGCATACTCGAGCCCGCAGGCTTGCCGGTATTATTTTGTCACTTGAATGGATGCTTCTAGGGCATCTTGTTGTTCGCCAGGCGATCAAGTGGAGACGCAGACATTAAGTCCTCCTCCTCTACAGCGTGGTGCAGGTTGGGGTGGCTAATAGTGAGAATGCTAAGTCTTTAATGCTGACGTTGAAGATTAGTGGCAATACAACCAACCCCTGGGCAGTGCCGCTGGTATGGTTTTGAATGCATCAGAGCGAAGGTGTTAGATGCGCATTGTTGCTGCGCGATGCTTGAGAAAATATATAAAGAGCTAGAATATGCAGTCGCCACAGCTTGTAGAAGCGAGAACTCAAAATTGGCTACGTATGCAAGGTTTTTGAATGAAACCCTAATGTTAAAGACCAGGAAAGACCGTTAACGGTGGTTGTTATGGTTGCCCAGTACTGCTCCCTTAAGCTGCAGTAGTAAGTCCCTGGTTTTAAATCTGGGCGAAAACCGTACATCGTGGCACGAAGTTGCCATTGTCTTCAATGCGGGACGAGAGCCGCTGGGAATTACTTGTTCATAGAGTGCGCCTAAACATGAGGTCAAAAAACAGGCCTTAAATACATGATGTTCAACGGTTTGTCATGTTTGGGGATGGAAGTGAGAACTGCATGTTCCCACTGTGGTAGCAATGAACCCGTCAGCCAATACTCAGTGAGGTAGTGTAGGAAATTTTCTATGACAGCATGATCAAGGTTTCGCCGTAGTTTACTGGAGGTTTGGTTTCGACCTGGTGTGGTGTTGCGCTGCGGTCGTGCACTGCCTTCTTGATTTCAGCAAAGGAAAAGGGGTTGTCCATTTCAGGGTTAGGTTAGCTTGCGTAGTTCGGTGCCTTGATGGGGTGAACGTGAGGTGTGGCCGCCAAGGCTTGCTTAGGTACTTCCAACCATTCTTCTTTAGCCCCTGGTAATTGTGAATTAGTCGTTGGAGGTGGTCTGTTGCAACCGCCTAAGATTGGCATGCCCCCTTAGTGATCGCAGCATGCACCATGCGTGGTGACGTTTAAGTGTTCCTTGCAGCTTCGTGCAGAACTCTGTCCTAATTTTGTGCCTAAGATGACGAGCCCACGCTTCGCAAAATGTGTGAATATTGTTGATGACTGTAATAAGGAGATTGCTGGCACTGCAACGAGGGCACGGGCCTAGCTCGCGCCTTCCGCTCGGGCAGTTGCTCGCCGCCTGCTCAGCGAACTAGCGACCGGCTGTCGGCGTCCCTTCTTGCGTCACATCTGAGACATTCTCGTTTCGAAACCCTGAAGACGACTCATAAGCTGACCGCACCTGACACGGCGTAGACGTCGAGGACGCTTGGCCTGGGATTAGCGGGAAGATTCGCAATTCTGGGCGCCTCATATTTGAATATGGTCTGCTGACGCTACTGGTGCGGAGGACACCCGGTCGCCTTGTTCTGCCGGTATCTCCAGAGACGGAAAAGGTCCGCCACCACCGTGATGGGGTCCGGGCCACAAAAACGAAAGGAATTGCTCCCATTGAATTCCTGCTGCTGGATCCGGCAACGATTGTCGGTGCTCTTCATGGTGCGCTGAACTTCGTCAGATGAGGTATCAAGAGATAAAGGCTGTTGACCACGTGATACAGGAGGGTCTATGTGATGAGGCCTTCGATGCTGACCAGGTTGCCTTTTGGGAGTACGATGCCAAGGTTGAGGACATTTGGACGTGCCTCGATTTTCCACAAGGCCCGCGGGCACTTCAAACGCTGTCCCTGAAGATTAAGGAACTGCAGGCCGCCTGAGCGAGACCTCGAGCGCCACGCTGCGCAAGCCGCGTGCCCCTCCCATTTTCACAAGCACGCGCTTCGCCGTGCTGCTCAAGCTGCACATCCCGAGATTTTCTGGCGACCGGCGGAGCTGAGAGGCCCTTTGCGATCATTTTGACACCCGCATTCCCAGCACTCCCGCCTTATCTCGAATCAAGAAGTAACATCTTACCTGGCGGCCAAGGCGAAGGCAGCAATCGAAGGGATCCCACTCACGAAGGCCAACTACAATGTGGCGATAACCATTCCCACCACCCGATTTACCAAGCCGAGCTGCTCATTGAGGATCATATTGAATGCTTGCTCGCCTTGTCCCCTTTGCCGAGCAAGGCCGACGTCGAAAAACTCCAAGACCTCTACGACCAGATAGCATTCCGTATCAACGCGTTCGAATGGTTGGGCGTCGCGGCGACAGAGTTTACGGTGGTCCCCCACGTGTAATAATGAAGGGCGTGCCATCCAAAATCGGAATACTCTAATGGAAAAGGGTCAAGGAGTCATCCTCTGCATTTGCGTCGGACGGAACAGTCAGCTCGTAGGAAAGGGCTAGACCAAGACATTTTCGACTTCCTCCGCATTCCGTTAGAGGTTCGGGGGTTGCACAGTTTGACCCTCCGAGTGGTCTGCAGTGCCACAACCTTGACAGATACGAGCCGCCGCCTTCTGACCCGGGTCCACCACCCGCCGTGGCCTTGACTTTTGCGTTGGCGCAGCCAGTCTTTTCGCCAGCCACTCAAACTCCACGCCGATCGTCATGTTGGCTTTGCGCTGCATGCGACCACAAGCTGGCCGAGTGCACAGCACCTTTGACAACGGGCGAAAAAAGGAAAGGTTTCTAGCTTCCAGGCACTGCTTCCACTGCAGCCAGTGCAACCATGTTGCCCGTGTGTGCCGCACAGCGAGAAGGCTAGTTGGCGCTCGCTGCTCACGACGGCATCTGACATCCCCGTGCGGCCTTACGCGTGAAGACGCAGTAGGCGAAGGATGGGTTTCACTTTTTGATGGCGGTCTTGACCGTGGAGTGTCGAGGGTGGGGCGTGCAGTTCCTTTCGCATCGCCCGGCGCCACCCCGGTTTGCCCCGCATACCTGCAGACTTCGGGCGCTTAGGCCAAGAGGCGTACACGTCAGCTGCTGCTACGTGTCCTCCTTGACAGCGGAAACCAGCGCACGTTTATTCGCCGCGATGTTTCCCCGCCCTGGCCGGTCCGGTTAAGAATACCGAGCGGCTCTCTCTTATTATGTTCGGCCATACCCGTCCAACGAAAACCGTTCAGTGCGATGTCGCCTCTGTAACTTTAAAGAGTCACCACGACGCCCAAGTTATGACACTCCACGCTTTAGTAGTTCCAGAAATCTCTATCATCAACAATACGCCCGTCAACGAAGAGCATCTCTACACCCTGAAGTCCTGCGGTCCATTCATGCCGGACCGTTACCTGTCCAGCACGTTCTCCAACGAACGAGTTAGCGTGTTGGTAGGCTCCGACCTCTTTTGCAAGATGTCGTCCGGAAGAATCTCTCACTTGACTTTCAAACTGACTGCCTCCGAGACATTGTTTGGTTTGGTGCTTCAAGGAACAGGGGCTGTTAGCAACATAACCGCAAGTGAGTTTGGTTTTGTTTCAGTACAAGCCTGCGTGGCCACGCTGCCTCCCACAAGGATGGTCAAGAATGTCATGGCCTGTCACAGAAATGAGGGCAGATACCCGTGCACACGTTCCAGCTGCTTCACCAGGCCCGATACTCGTCGGCGGCTGAACCAGCCAAGCAAGCCAAGGCGTCCATCATCCGGAAGAGCTACTCTAGCGAATTGTGAGCAGAGGAGCTCGAAATGAGGTAAAGCGCCGAGAAGTCCAACGTCACTTTGAGGTGAAATATTAAGGTGAAGCAACAGGGCTTTTTTCCGGCGGTGCGACTAGGTCTCGGCGCAGGGTACAGCACCGATGCGCCCTCTGTCCCGTGGCACCAAAGGGAAAAGGCTTGTGGGTTCGACATCAGTCAGTGCTTGCGTAGCTAGCGTGGTAGGCCGACGACGCGGACGAATCCCTTTCATTGGCGTCGGTTTCATTGGCGTCGGTCAGACTTTCATTGGCGTCGGTCTGCGGCGGAATAAATCTTCGCGTTCTAAACATCGTTGTCGTAAGACGGAGGGGCTTTGGTTTTTTGAAAACGCGAAACCTACACCAAACAATTACGCCCATCTTCCCGCGAGGGAACCCTGGTGTGATGCGACGCATCGGGGTGTTTAATTGGTGTTTCCGTTGGGTTGATTCTCTAAATCGAGTGAAACGTGTTGTGAACGCGTATGATGCATTTCCATCACATGAGATTGTTCTCATACACGGGAAGATGGGCGTATGATATTGGATTGTGTCAGGCCACTCACTGAAGGAACCGTCGCTTTCATCACGTCTTCATCAGAAGAATCAAGTCAAGCACGACGTAGTCAAGCATGAAGTAGTCAAAGCAAGCTCACATCAGTGCGAGAGCGAGCCCTTGACTGAACCACCGCGGCGCTATACCCGCTTTATATTCACAGCGATTGAAGGAGAGGAGACAACGTAGGAGAGTCGCGCACGCGCGCTCTTGCACGCACAGGAGCAGTTGTTAACGCAGCGAAGTGCGCGCCAAACCAGCGGGCCAGCTCTGGTACGCTAATGAGCCGGGATGAGAGGGTTTCACACAGTTTGGGAGAAAAGAAGGGAGGAGGGACGCGGACGGATGCCGCGACGACGACGCAGGAGGGACAAGCCCGAGAGCAAGAGATGCGTCGCATCTAAAAATACATGTGGCTGTGAATCTAGGTTAGATTATTTCCAGTGAATAATGGTTCTTATACCATTAGTTAAAATGTAGACTGTACCATCTTTGCTGCCCTACTTGTGCAACATAAAAGCGTGCTCAGACGCCGCCCGCGAAATGCGAGAGCAGCCAGAGTGACCCACTCGTGGTGGGTAGGCGGCGTCCGCAGACGTAGTCCGCTCCTGCATTCCTTCTAGTGCTTCCTTTCAAGCTCGGTACGGTTTGTAACTAGGGAAGTGTTTATTATTACTGGTTTTTATATTGTCCAGTACTTCTAATTGTTTGTTTTGCAAAATGAAATAGGGCAGTGTTCACTGTATATTCAATGATATTAGGTTTTTGTAGAAAAGCCTGTAAAGCTCCTTGTAGAAGAGCTCTTTGTAAACAAGCTCTTTGTAAAAGAGCTTGTTTACATGCTGCGTAGAAGAGCATGTAAACAGTGGCCACGAGCTGGACGCGCCATCTGCTGTGCTTCTGCACAAGCCGCATTTCGTCCCCACCTGACACTGACAATTACGAGTAGCCCACCCTCGCTGTCCAATCCCAGCGGATTCCGCTCCTCAAACACTTTCGCCGTCGCCGTGCCTCGTGATTATCACTGTTGGACAACAGCGTCACCGGCAAACAAGGCTAAAAGAGCCTCCAACTGTGCTTTTGTATTCGCACCTACGAGCGTCTTCTTGATGAGGGAAGGTCCATTCTTCAACTTGAATTTTTTTTTAGAGCGACATTTTCGGCGGTGTATTTCACGCTTAAGTACGATGTCCATCACCGGTTTCCGGTTTATGCATGCACACGTTCGGGGTAGGGGGGTGCGAAAAGTGGTACGGTCTCGCACAGCTGGGCTCCATGCGTCAAGTCAGCAGGCGACCGTCCGTTACCATCGGTTTTTGGTACCATCGAGTGTCACCGAGGTCGCCATAGAGGATAAAAGTTTGTCTTTAAGTCTTGTTTTCAAATGAGAAAAAGGGTAGCTTGGCCAGTGCCATTATCGTCCTGCTGCGGAGAGTGACAATCATGTGTGCCGTAGTGTGGTCTACAGCCAAGCCCTACTAAGGTTTCAAATTTATCGGGATGGTGGATGACCTGGTTAACAATGACAAGAAATCGCTTTTGTCGGATTAAGAGGACCAATGCGTTGTATTACAGAACGGTATGTTCTCTGAGGAGTATTTAAGAGTAGTGGATATGAATTTCAGAGTAACAACAGCGCTTGTTTGTGTACCCCCGTTTTGTGTCTTCGTTGAGTTTTTGCGATGTTAGCCATCAAGAAAGAGTACCAACCAGCCGAACTTACGACACTCCAGCAGTTGATGTCCTACAGGCCCATAACTGAGGAGAGGGGATGCATTTTAATTAACACCTTAAGAACTTTAAGCAATATTACATCGTATACACCTGAAAAAGCCCGATGAATATGCCATAATACATTGCCTCGGACTATAAGTTCAAACTTTACTTATTCGTAATGCAAAAAATGGGGTAAATGGGTGGTATATTACACAAACGGAGAGTATATACAAGTGAACATTAAATTGTGGGCAATATTAGAAAGAAAAACTGATGGGTTGTGGAACTACAGACGATGCACAACATTTTGGTGGCGCCGTCGGGCAAGATGTAAAAATATCTTCGCGCACGTACACCGGGCCATTATCTACGAGGGACAAACATCGCCTGCCGCTCCCAAAACAAAACCTCTTGTCAAATATGGAGACATTCTGGCCCACTATCGCCAAGGCAGAAGATTATTCCCGGCTCCACATCCCCAGTTATCGCGACAAGAAGCCACCAGCCTGAGAAGGATACAAACGAATTCCTATCCCCATCGCACCCTCCTTCACGCGATCTACCCCACCATATACCCGGCCACCTGCAATTTCTGTCCCTTGACGGGCACGCTTTACCACCAAGTATGGGAGTGTGGACAAACCCCAGGCCTACCCCCCAACTCTTCCCCCTCTTACGAGCAGTGGGTGGCCTGCCTGAAAAGTCCAGACCCTAGGACCCAGCGTAAACTGGTGAAGAGGGCCTGGACTGCCAGGCCCTCTTCACCAGTGGGACGCCCCCCACCGGGCGGGTGCCCGAACAGCAGCACCAGCGCTCGTGGAATAAACATTTATTCTTCCCCTCTTCCGACATGGGGTAAACCACCATAAAAGAAAACTATAAATTAGTTTTCAAGCACCGGAACCGGTTCGGAACTGTTCATTCGAGTCCTTCTGGTTCTGGTTCAGTTTCGAGAATGGCAGAAAAAATACGGGTTCTTTTCGGTTCCTGTTTTGGGCAAAAATTTGAATTCGGTTTTGGGTGGTGGTTCGGTTCCAGTTCCGGTTCAACAATCTACTTTGAACACGCCGTGCAGAACAGCAACCGTCTGCATACGTGAGCGGAGTTCACAGATCCTAGCCTAGTCGGTGTCAATGTGTTCACCTCTAAACAAGATGAATGCCCACGCTATCTTCTTAGGCCTCATCCTGGAAAAAGATGTAAAACGTGGACTAGTCACTGATAACCAGCTGCCGTCACAGTCTCGTCAAACGTAAGTTGTTGAAACCAAGTCGTTTGACGCTCTCATTTTTGCTAAAAAAGCACGATGTGCCCAATACCGTGACTATGCTAAGATCACCGTACTCTCCCCTGCTACATAAAGAAGGGCTACCTGTTCCGCCAATTCAGACGATCGCATCGCATGCATTGCAGCAGTTACCTACACTGGCATCATCAAACCGAAATCCTCTTTAAACAAACTACGTTTGCTAAACTATCTGTTACTGTGAATCCACACAGCACCCTTAACTGCTCGCGTGGCGTCATGTGAGAGAAGGCTTATTATGACACAGAGGTGGAAATTCTCCAGGGACTTCAACTTCAAGGGGTAACTTCAGACAAATGAATTATAATTCAGAGAGCAAATGAAGAAATCCCAACAAAGCATCTAGTCCTAACATTTGATTTCACAACGCCACCCGAAAATGTTAAAGTGGGCTTCCTAAGCTGTGATGTACGGCTATTTGTACTTAATTTCAAGCGATGGTTTAAGTGCCAATGGTATGGCCATAAAACTCAGTTGTGTCGAGGAAAGCTGACTTGTCTCAAGTGCGCACAGGCTAATCATTCGTCGGATAACAGTCCAAACAGCACAGTAAACTGACCGAATTGCAGAAGCCCACAAGCTGCTTATTCGCGAACATGCCCAAAATTCAAAACTGAAAAAAAAATTTTTGAAGTCAAAGTAGGACACAAAAAACACCTTTGTTGAGGCGTGCAAAAACCGCATGATGCTTTCGACCACATTCTATACAGAGGTGCCCCACCGCGGGCCGGAGCGGCGTTTGGTAATCAAAGCGACACATTGCAGCCTTGTGGCTGAGGTGTTGCTGTCAGAGACCCCGGCTCAACAGCCACCTGCTGCTGCTAGGATTCCTGTAGAGGCTGTTGTTGTCCCGTCTTTTGACGAACTGCCTTCGGCAGTCCAAACTCGTGAGAAATCGCAGAGTGTGTCGACTCCAATGAACACAGTCTAGTAGCTCCAAACACTTCAATATAGGAAGACAAAACAGAATTCAATAGGACCTCTGAGGCCTTCTTAAAACTCTTGACGATGTGCCCAAGATACTGCATGCTAATCAGCCAAGTGTCATGTGTCTGGAGGAAACTCACCTTACTGTAAACAGACGAACTTTGTTCATTGATAAAAGATGTTCACAAAGGTAAGGAATGGATGAACCCACTCTTCAGGTAGTGTGTCCTTTGTCTCCCAAAAATCATTATAATACCAACCGGTATGTTTACACGCCGCCCTTGACGTAGATAACGGTATGCTCGCTCTACTTCTCCCCTGACTTCCAGCTTTTGAGCTGTGATTTTGAGGCCCTTGTAGATCTGCTACCCGAGCCGTTAATTCTCGTCGGTCACCTCAATGCAGTGAACACATTCTGGGTGCTGTTCCAGCTTGTACGCCCATGGTCGCCTTATTACGAAATTTCTAACATCTTCAGGACCACGCCGATTTAACAAAAACAATTCCACATACCACAACGTAGGACAAAACACTTACTCATATCTCGGCTTGGCTAATGTGTCTGCTCTATTCTTTCCATCTTTTAGTGGTACGTTGCACTGACTCATTAGGTAGTGACCAGTTCCCAAACACATTAACATATATAGGTAATAGCCGCAACTGGTACTCTTCCCAATAAATATTCAATTAAGCTCGTGCAAACTGGAATACAGTTACAGAAACATCCAGATTACAACAAACATCTATTACTAACCTAGACATAAAAGAAGTTGCGCAACTCTTCACGGCACACCTGCACTAAACCGACGAAGAGTCCATCGCCAAGGTGTCTGGTGCCCCCAGCAACCCAAGGAGGCCCTGGTGGAACGAGGACTACAGGCGAGCGCGAGAGGCCCAGGAGAAGGCGTTGGTACCTTACCTGGGCACCCCACATCAGATAACCATATCTTCTTTAAACCGACGAAAGCACTTGGGGAGTGCCTGAATCATGATGGAAAAAGGGAGAGTTGGCACACCTCCCTCATATCTATAAATTCAAAAACAGACACTCCCAAAGTCTGAAAACATACCAAACCTTGAAGGACAGCAACCACACAGTCTGTCACTGGTTTGTAGGATGGGCGGCACACTGAAAGATCAGGCTAACACACTCGAACAATAATTTCACCACGTGTCCACTTCAGCATACTACACATAGACTTTCATTAGGCGTAAAATGTCGTGCGAAAAGAACTCCTTGCGTGACAGACAGCTCACACATTTCGTACAATGTCATGTTTTCGATTGATGAGCTGAAGGCTGTTGTGAACACATGTAAGCCTTGTGCTCCAGGCTCAGACAACTATACATACCCAATTGTACCATACTTACTAGCGCACACACTTGAAGCACTCCATTTATACAAGAAATTGTGTCTTTCGGGGCAGCTTTCAAAGAATTGGAGGGATGGCTATGTGTGTCTTTCCTGAAAGAAGGGATGAGTTATCGTCCAATTGTCCTGAGAAGCTGCCTGTGCAAGCTCCTCGTGAAGATAATTAACATGAGGCCAGTGTACGTTTATGAGTACAATGGTCGTCACGAAAGCTGACCGGCAGGCTTCAGGACGGCGGGATCTACCTACGATGAAATCGTTGCATTATAGTCATGTTGTTACGCAAACCTTAAGCGCCCCATCTTTGCCGATGCGTCTATGACATTTCAATGCTCAACCATCTCAACAAGTTGAACATTGGAAGAGGAGAATTGGGTTACGCTTTCTCTTGGCACCATCATCCACGTATTGGTTCCTAAACCTGTTGTTATCGCAATCCAGGGACACCCCTCGGTGTGGAACAACAACTGTTTGACCGAGCCCACTGCACTTACATGTGGGCTGAAACATACCGAAGTTTTAGAATATGTTTGAACTTCAGTAGCAGTTCCGGCCGGAGCCATGAATCAATCCAGTGATCCTTGCCCGTGGCCCCAGCCGAATTGCTACGTATGATCACCGAATCCCTTGAACCAGAAAAACATCGCGCGTTGGTTTCAGCGCTTGTACGATACTTAGGCGTGTTTACTTGGGGCGAATACCTCCATGCTCGTCAATACCACCGGAACTGACCCACCATTCTTTCCACACTGAGGCAGCCAGGCCCATACCGCAAAAGCCGCACCGCGTTTCACTATCCGATTGCAATGTTATGAATGAAACAGTCCGAGACACGTTGCAGGATGGCGCGATTCAAGAGCCTTCATGTCCCTGGGCAGCTCCGGGTATATTGGTCAGAACGAAAGACGGGTGATGGTGCTTCCGCGTTGACTGGCGGCGAATCAATGAAAGCACTAAAAAAGACGTCTTCCCACTTCCCCGCATAGATCATGCAATAGATTGTCTTCATTCTACTTCGTACTCTTCTTCCGTTTACTTGCGATCCGCCTACTGGTAAATTCCCCTGAACCCCGACCATAAAGAAAAAAACAGCGTTTATCACAGCTAATCGACTATTGGATTTGACTCTGTAACGCTACTGCCACGCTGAGCGTTTCAGTGATGCGGTGCTTCGCGGCCTCAAGTGGGAAGTGCGCGTCTACAAATTAATGATATCATTATTTTTGTTCGCACATTTTGTGAACACAACACACGTTTGGCCGCAGTTTTCCTGGACTGTTTAGAACAGGCTGGTCTTATTTGGAACTAGCAAATATCGGATCGGACAGCGGCAAACTCTTGGGTTAGGCCTTGTTGTCTACCAAAAAGGGGTCACCGGATCCTCAGACGATAAGAGCAGTTAGCTTCCTTAAAAATGTTTTGACAAGCGAATTCGTCCTTTCCCACTAGTGAAGATTGACTTGTTACGACGTTTATCCAGCTCATTGCATAAAAATCGCGTAAACATTGAATGCTAGGATTACCTCTCTCAACACGCTGATGCGGTCCCTCTACCATCTGCCACTGCCACAGAGATCGACCTCTTTTTGCTGTGTTATATTTTGATACTCCACGGACCACCCATGCCATATTCAGTGACCGTGGACGTCAGTTTACTCGAACCGTCTTTAAAGACTTGCATCGTCTTTGTTCTATACAATTTCGCTATGCTACGCCATTCCACCCTGAAACGAATGGACAGACAAAACGTACGTACCATACATTAGCGAGCGCGCTATCTATGTTTGTCAGCTAGAGCCACTAGAACTAGGACGATCTGCTCCCATTTATCACCTACTCATACAATATTGGGAACCTTTATAGAACCGGCTGCAGCCCTTTCGTTCTGTACGCCGCAAGCCCGGTAGCTGTTTTTATACGGCGTTTGTTTCTTCAAGCATGACGACCCTTATTTACCTCAGACCATCTGCCCTGTGAAGAAGCACGTCGGCTTCCACGCGCGCGAACCCCCGCCTCTCAGAAGCGCTCTAAGCAGCGTTACGACAGTCGTCGACGGGATGTTACATACGCACCGGGTGATTTAGTATGGGTTTGGCCACCGCTCCGTGCGCATGGATTGTGTGAAAAGCTTCTCGCCCATTATGTAGGTCCATTTGTTGTACTACAACGTGTAAACAATGTCATAACTTGTCTCGCGACTGACGTCGACTGGCCGACAAAACAAAGAAACGCAAGTAGTTCATGTTGCTCGACTGAGTCGTTGCGAAGACCCCTCCACAAGCTGACTCGCCCTGGAGGCTTCGTCTTCCACGGGAAGAATGTTACGCGACCCCTAGGCGCAAACCCTACGTGCCTAAGTGCCGATGCGTTCATGACACTTCAACGGTCAACCATCTCAGAAACTGAACGGACGATGAGAACCAGATTGGACTATGTATGGCGAAACCATCCACGGACCGCTGTACTATCTAAGCTCGTCCTACACCTCCCCATCGTACTGCAAATAAATTGCTCTCGTCACAATATATATAATATGGTTCAATCCACAAGCAGTACTGTATGACAGTATTCGTTAATCTTGAACAAAGCGTATGATACTGCGTTGCCGTATGGTATGGTATTCTCACGCATTCGGAACAAGTTGGCATGCCGGGTAATAATATAGAGACACTTGCCAGTTATTCATTTGTCCGAGAGAACCTTTTTTTCGCGTGCGAGACGGAACTCCACTTTCTAGGGTTCATTTGCATAAAACTAGCTTCCGGCAATGTGGAATATTCAGCTGCGCTCTGTACATAGGGAAAATGAACCCTCTTAGGAAGGCGCTGATCGATCAATTTTCTGTTTAATCTGTGTAGACGACGTACAACAACCTTTTAAATCTTTTACTCCTCTGTCTGTCAGGGCCATGTCCAGCTAGGTGTCAACACGCTAGATGGCTAGGAAGATAACACTTCTTTCAAAATCAATTCAGGAAAGTTAACTTGAATGTGTTTACCAAGAGACGTGGTATACGGCCAGATTCAGGCGTCAAACTCAATGTGTCTCAATTCCAGTCAAAAAGGAACAGAAGTATCTAGGTGCAGTCTTTGACAGAAAATTCATATTCGTCCCACATACCAAAACACTTAATAAATGCATAAGGCAATGGCAACCTTAAAAGTTCTGTCACACACGTGTTGTGGTGCTGACAAACAACTACGTTTACGTGGTTTTCTAGCTTAGTAGGTTTATGATTCGACTGTGGTAGCTTCGTCTATGGGATCAGCAAGTAAAACATCTTTCTAAATGATCGACTGAGTTCTTCCACTGGGGCTTCCCCTGAAATGTGGCGCCTTCCCCTGTAGCCGGGTTGAATGCCTCTATGTGAAGTGTAATGAATGGAACCTGTTGCGATCATCCTCAGGTAGAGATAGTTATTACTAGGTAGTATAGAGGGAAGATTAAAAAGATGTTCTCAGCAGAGCCGTGGCGTCGGTCCAGTTCATCAACATGTTTGGTGCCCTAAAACCCGGGAGCTACGGCCTGGTGGACACCAGATGTCGGCGTTTGATTTTCTGGGAAACCGTTTGATGACCTGATCCTGTGGAGCGTTCCCTCGAACGGCGCTCACCCTGTCTGGCCGCTCGATGCACTGCACCGACCACTAGAGGCGCGGCAGTATCCAGCAGCAGCCCCTTATCCAAAACACTCTCCGTGTGGACATTCAGCCTACTGAGGACAGGGAGGCCGTGAGTCAACTGAAGCGGCTGAGGGATACTCTCCGGTCAAAAATATCAGAACTCGTCAGAACGATGGAAAACCTTTTCGAATCAACTCCGACAAAACGTACGCTTGAAATCTCCCTCGAACCTCTAACCGAATTTCTGTACGACATAAATAATCTTGACATAAAGATACGAGATCTAGATATCAAATATTACTAAAAGGATTACGAAGAGTCTGACAAATACTTATACATGATTTTCCGTGCGGCGGGCCTGCTTGTGACAAGAAATCCAACATTAACTTGATTCGGAAATAGGTAATCATGCAGCATGTCGCGGAGGACAGTCTTGCGTGGAGATCTTCAGCAACCACTCGTTGCACCCGTTTTAACAACATAGAGCGTGTTCATTAGCGCTCCAGCTGCCCGTAATAAGGTATCTGAGTGCAAATTCCTACTACTCATAACAAATACAAGAGTGGAAACCAGCATACTGTCAGCAGGTGAGTTGAGCGGTTCCAAGCATGCTACGCTGTGGTGCCGTATAGACTGTGCTAACTGTGAAGCACTCTTATTAAAACCTACTGAGTACGTTCTCTATCATCAGAAGCCTGTGGTTACGATTTCTTTGATCACAAACACTAATGCCATAAGCACCGACATCAACTGGCTGAAGGGACAAAAACGTCGGGCCAAGCCAAGCAAACAGAACAAGAAGGCCAAATTAAAGACGAGTCGCAAAGTTTGTGGAAATTTGCCTAAACTAATACGCAATTCTATAAGGAGCAGTGGAACTTGATCCTTCACATTTACAAGGCGTGTTCAGATACGTGAGGTTTGGTCGAGGTGACTGCGACTCCGACCAAGACAATGTGAGACGACGCGTGACGGCCCGTACTTTCTTCCCCGCAACACAACAGAAAGTTTCGGCACCTTCATCCCCGATGCTAAAAAATTATAAATACGGAGGAAGCATCGGAAGTCAAAGCAGCGATGGAAAATTAAGCTTCTGAGAGCAGTGACCGAATTTCTAGACGGATTAAAATCAGGCTACTGAACTGACTGGAATTTTGTTTTTCTGGCATGTTTTTAGGGGCGAAGCTCCTCTTGCTCGTACCCTGTGCCGTCCTTCGTTGCTGCTGTACACGGCACATTAATGATGATTGTGGCAGGATCCCCCTAGCGATTGGCAAACCAAAGATTGGCCGAAAAGGTCAAAATTTTAAACGCGTTCATTGCTACCCAACAAGGAGGACAGGAAGAAGAAGAGGTTGTCGTTCGTCGACTGCGAGCCCAAGACTCCTGCTTGGGCCCTGTCCCGTCCCTTGTTGCTGCCGTACACGGAGGAATGATGATGCTTCTGGCAGGATCCCCCTAGGGATTGGCCAACCAAAGATTGGCCGAAGAAGTCAAAACGTTCAACGCGTTCGTTGCTACCCAACAAGGAGGAGAGGAAGAAGAAGAGGTTGTCGGTCTACGCCTGCGAGCTGAAAACACGTACTGGGGGTACGCGACACAAGACGCTCTGCAGAAGGCGAAGGCCAAGGTGGCTTTACCCATTTACCCATGGAGATTCTCATCGTCCCAAACAAGCCCTACATAATCACCACAAACATTAACGTCGTTGACGGGCTTGTCAACGAAGCGGTTGAAAGCTTGAAGTGTAGAGTCTTTATATGATGTGTGGGCGAAAGTTTCACGGTTTTACCGATAAAGTTCAGGAGAGTATTTGCTTGAGCGAGTTGTGACATCGGTTGTATTTAATTGAAGCAAAGACGAGGACAGGAACACAGACAACGAAACACCGAGCGCTATTACCACAGCTTTTTAGCCTCATACTTTAGGCGAGACAGGGACACACCTGATTTATATTCGAACACTTTTGAGACAGCATCAGCAGCTTTTGAATTGAAGAGCCCATGGGAATGTACGGCAAACCCACCCTCTTTGTCTGCTGGCAAAACGCACAGTGAGTTATTTCTAAGGAAGGAGAGAACCCGTTTAACGGGCATCTTAGGAGGGTGGGGCTTACAATGCTTCAAAGGATCCACCCCTTCGGAGATGTATCGAGCCATCTCCTCATCAGGAGCTTTACGAGACACGTGGCGAAGCATGGACACTAATTCAGGAGCCGCAAGCCTTGGCTCGAACGCAAACTTTGGCCCCGAGCTAAGCACATCACGAACATAACCTGGTAAGAATACCTGCTCAGGAACGTGGACGGTGTTCCGCTTAGTACGCTGTCTTTCCGGTGCTTCGGAGCGGAGCACCTTCAGTTGCAGCTGCGACAAGGATTCAGTGGTCTGATCTGTTAGGGTCAGGAAGTGTCGACGACACACAGGAAGCGCCCTGTGTGTCGCTGTTCGTTGTTCCTGTCGTCGTCTTTGCTGCGCTTCAGTACGGCAGATTTACCGATAAGCATTTTAGCTTCGCCCCTTTCATCATCATTCACTTAGTAGGATTGCGGGATTTTTTTCGTCGTCTTTTTTATTCGTAGATGCATCACTGTGGTTGGTGGGGGATGTGGCGAAGAGGAAGACGACCACTTACCAAGGTACAGATTACCATCATGAGCTGGCAGAGAAGGAAGAAAAAACGAGTGTTCTCAGCAGAGCCATGTCATGGGTCTAGATCCTCAACTGAACCTACAGCCTTAGCAAGACTACACAGATATTTTAGGGCTTTTATATATCTCAATAATTCCTCACCATACATTTAAGACAGTTTTTATGATAAATCTATAACTGAACTTCTGTTAAGTCGACCACCGACCTCTGCTCCTATCTTTTACACAGTTAGTGAGGAAGCGCACAGAGATTGCTGTCTCCTTATTATACATCACCAAAACTTCTGTAACAGATTTTATATCATCATGGCATCTCCTCCCTGTATCAAGCTTCACATCTTTTACACATAAAGAAAAAACCGAGCGGCTAGATATGCAATCCTGCAGCACTTATTTTACTTACAGCAGAACTATCATTGTTCTGAATTTTGTACAGATGCCTCCAAAACTGCCACCGCTGTTGCCTTCGCTGCGCATGGTCCTTTTTAATGTCAATGAAACTCGAAATAGTAATACAAGTATCTTTGCTGCAGAGGCCTATGGTACACTTGTTGTTAATCACTGCATTCGAAGTCACCGACCAGAATCTATTATCAATGCAGATTCCCCAAGTGTTGTTCATGCATTGCCATCTCCGAAGTGTTTCAAAAGCCATCTACTCAATCTTGTCTTTAATGCCATTACGTCTTTTTATGACCATAAATTTGAACAGCTCCTTTGCTGGGTGCCCGGCCAGTGTGGTATAGCCGGGAACGAAGCAGCAGATCAAATCGCCGCTGCTGCTACACTGTAGAACAGACTAGACAAAACAACTTTACCCTACGCCTATATCGAGCCACACATCAAACAACGACTTCGCAAAATATGGCAACCACCGTGGAGCGAACCTACAAACAAGTTACACGTAATAAAGCTACACTGGGCACAATACACCCATCACACGCAATAGGTACACACAAGTCGACGTGCCTGGATTACGGAGAGGACACTACGCAAGCAACGCATTCCTACCTTCTCACTAGATCTCCAAGACGTCTGTGTAAAAGGTGTGGAGATGCTTATCCGTGATCCACATTGTCATACAATGAAGGCACTAGAGACAACATGACACAAACACTTCTTATACCTATACAGACAGCACATTCCACTGCACCCATCGTACTTTCTGGCGGACAGCCCCATAAGTATTCACAACCGTACTTGTAAGTTTCTTAAAGATGTCAAGTTTTTACAGCTAATTACTTATCATGCATGTTGACACCCTGTCCCTCTGCACCAGTCAAATACGTTTTCTTTATTTTATTTCATGTATATTTTTATTTGGGTGTTTTACGCTTACTATCACTTCGCCTTCATTAAGGAACCTTTCCTTGGTGGTCTTTACCCTTAGTCGGCGTTACACCGAAAAACTTAATCATTGTCATCTGTCACGAGCCATATCATGTTAATTGGAAATACCCAAAAGGTTCTTGAAAAAAGTGATCAAATCAAGCTTGATCATATGCCGCTTACCGTGAGTGTGTTTTGCTGCCTATAACATAAAGTAGGAAAACTCGGGAACAGTTTTTATATTTTTTGTCTAAGCGCCACAATTCGGTGTTTACCACAGCTGTGCAATCTGAAATACAACCAGTTCTCATAGTATGCAGCAGAAAAAAATTTAGATACTCAGGCAAACACGCACGTTAGACGCACAAACCAACAGTTTTGCCGAGCGTGCCATTGGAGCCACGCTACGGATACAGCAGAGTTTTTTTTCTGGCTTTCCGGGTTATTTAACAGTGGCCGATTGTTTTTTGCGCAATGTTTTATGCCTCATACGGGATGAGCACTTTCGTGCTTATCCCGTCTTTTGTCGCTGGCAGCCACGGCAGCTCCGCTCGTAGTGGGTGACGTCAGAGGTAAGGCGGGGCCAGTGGTACCACGCCTTTATTTTTCCAACATTGTGGGCTGTGCCGAGATGTCCGGCTGACGGGTCGTCGTGGGACGCTTCCAAAATTTCGTCACGAAGGTCCGCGGGGATGGCGAGAAGGTAATTCGTTCTTGTTCCGGTGCTAAAATAAAGTTTCTCAGGCTGAATGCTGGTAATCTGCGTTTAAAGGTCCTAGAACGGCGTTGTCGCATCCCTCGAGGTAGTCGATTATGACGCGTAACTCGGGGTCAGCACTCTGCTCTGCGGATAGGTCGCTCTCCGTCATAATTCCGAAGAACGCGCTGTCTTCATAAGAGTGTTGTGGTGGCGGGTCGACGGGGACGCGGGACAGGCAGTCTGCGTCGGAGTGTTTCCTCCCGGAATTATAGACTACTGTAACGTCGAATTCTTGCAGGCGCAAGCTCCACCTACCAAGACGGCCACAGAGGGTCCTTCAAATTGGCGAGCCAACACAGCGCATGGTGGTCTCTCACAACCTTAAAGGGTCTTCTACACACGAACCGGCGGAATTTCGAAATGGCTCGTATAATAGCGAGGCATTCTTTCTCAGAGGCTGAGTATTTTTCTTCCTTGGACAGACCACGGCTGGCATAGGCGAATACATATTCGCACCCGCTTTGCTTTTGGACGATGACGGCACCCAAGCCTATATTACTGGCCTCTGTGTGAATTTCCGTTTCGGCGTTTTCGTCGAAATGAGCCAGCACGGGCGGGCTTTGCGGGCGTTGTTGCAGTTCGCAGAACGCTTCCTCTGGGGCACTTTTCCAGCTGAAAGGCGTGCTATCTTTCGTCAAGCGTGTGAGTGGCTCTGCAATGCGTTCGAAGTGTGAGACGAAGCGCCCGTAGTATGCGCACAGTCCGAGAAATCTGCGCACGCCCTTCTTATCTTTCGGCCATGGGAATTTCGCTATAGCGGACCTTTTCGCCGGGTCAGGCAGGACTCCAGCGGCGTTGATGACATGGCCCAAAAACTTGACTTCCTCGTACGCCAAGCATCACTTTTCAGGCCTCAGCGTTAACCCCGACGTACCGATGGCCTCGAGTACCGGCTGCAAACTTGCAAGGTGTTCGTCGAAAGTCCGGGAGAATACCACAACGTCGTCGAGGTATACGAGGCCGTTGTGCCACTTCAGGCCAGCTAGCACAGTGTCCATGACACTTTGGAAGGTTGCTGGTGCCGTGCATAGCCAAAACGGCATCACCTTGAACCGGTATAAGCCGTAAGGGGTTATGAATGCAGTCTTCTCTCTATCTCTCTCGTCCAATTCAATTTGCCAGTAGCCTGTCTTCAGAATTATCGATGAGAAGTACTTCACATGGCAGGGGTGCTCGAGGGAGTCGTCGATTCGTGGCAGGGGGTACAAGTCCTTTTTGGTGATTTTGTTCAGTCGCCGGTAGTCAACGCAGAAGCTTAAAGTGCCATCTTTTTTCTTCGCGAGTACGATCGCAGCAGCAAAAGGACTTTTTGATAGCTGTATAATGTCGTGGCTGAGCATGTCGTCGACTTGAGTCCGGATGGCTTCGCGGTCGTCAGAAGAGACGTGGTACGGTGACTGTCGGGTGGGTCGGGCTCCATCCTCAGTTATTATCCGGTGCTTCGTCAGAGGTGTCTGACGTAACATTGAGTTCGACGAAAAACACTCGCTGTAGCGACGCAGCAAAGCCAGTCACTTGTTTCTTAGTTTTTGCGGTACCGCCGTATTCACGGCAAAGGGATGCGGAAGCTTAATGGTATCGTCGGGTGCGCGTTCAAAGTCGGCGACAGTGATCAGTCACTTTCTCGTTGCGTTTCTTCGCGGAACGCAATTGTGACCAAAACGTGGACTTTGCGCTGCTTAAAACGCGCAATGCCTCTTGCGACAGACACACCGCAGTCGAGAAGCAACCTTTGGTGACTCTCCACGATAGCGTCGACGTCGGGAGCAGTACCTTCACAGTAGACGGTGACCATCAAACCTGCGCGGGGTGGCAGGGTGACATGATCATCGGCGATCCTTACAGCTGCACGGTGTGTGGGGTTTCATTCCGGCGTCATGATGTAATCGGAGGAAAAAGTTATCGACTTCGTCTACAGACTGAATATTGCGCTGCTGTCTGTCAAAAAGTCAATTCCAAGAATTACGTCGCGCAAGCAGTTAGGCAAAATGACGAACGCCGCTGGGTACGTCGTACCGGGGAGGGTGGTGCCCAATTTGCACGTTCCACTTGGCGTCACGAGGTGGCCTCCTCCTGTGCGTATATGCGGAAGGTCCCATCTTGTCGTAACTTTCATAACCTTAGACGCGAATGACCCGCTCATAACCAGAAATTCGGCTCCCGTGTCGATAAGAGCGACTATGTCAAAGCCATAAATGGACAACTGGACGTCGGAAACCACCTTCCTCGAGTGCCGGGTGCGTCGGAGCGTCGCATCTTGGCTTGGGCGTGTTGACTCTCGAGCACTGTGCGTCGTTGTCGTCGTCTTTTTAGTGCCAGTCTCGGTCATGTCGGGTACGCGTCGCGGCGTGTATCTGACGTCATGTTCGGGAGTCTCGTCAGGGTTAGGTGGGGTAGTCGGGATGAGGGCATGTCGTTAATCGCTGTCTCCGGCGCGTCCTTGCTTCGTTGGAGGGTCACAGTTTTTCGCCGTTACTAAGCAATTTCACCTGCAGAAGTGGCTGCCTTTAATTTTCATCGTGTGGGCAGGGAGACCTTCCACGTGCAAAGTCAGCACTGATATGGCGATGCGCCGACTGGTAAGGGTAGGGAGACGGCGAATGGTTGAACCGGGCTGGTCCACGGCTGGTGTACGACAGGTATTCTTCAATCGCCGATGGGCGCCGGCCGGGTCGGGGGCGTGGTGCGCCGATGAAGAAACCACGAAGTCCGAATCTCTTGTATGGGCAGCGACGGTAGATGTCGGCATCTCAGCAGTGTTACCAGAGAGGAAAATTATCCGGTGTTCGCCATATGTCAGTCTTCCTTAGCGTCTGGTTTCGTGCTGCAGGGGGTCGGCCGGGCGACAGTGGTCAGCGGTAGGGCGGGGCCTCTTGACCACGTGTTGAAGCAGGCGGGGTCGATGAACAGCCACGGAGTACGTCATAGCTTGGGGCTCGCAGGGTACTTCGGATGGCACAGAAGTTCCCAAAGTGTTTAGAACTTCTCCCCAGATCACGTCGGATAGGCAAGCGAATTGGGGTTGCGGCGTCGCCGGTAAAAGTTTCCGCAGCTCCTCTTTCACTACTGGGCGGATGGTCTCGCGTAGGCAATCAGCCGTAATCCGCATGTTGTCGACGTTGTTCGCATTGGCCGCGCCAACAAAGTTCCGGTCATACTGCCTAGCACGCATTTTGGGAGCCTTCTCAATCGTGCTGACTTCGGTCACGAATTCAGCGTTGGTTTTGGGTGGTTTGCGGACAAGTCCAGCAAACAGCTCCTCCTTCACACCGCGCATTAGGAAGCGTACCTTCCCTTTTTTCTTCATTTCAAGGTGCGCGCGGCGAAATAGTTGCTTTATCTCCTCAACGAAGATCACGACCCCATCGTTGGGGTGTTGTTTGCGGGTTTTCAACAAAAGGCGGCTCGCACTTTCCGCACGACAGTGGCGAATGTTTTGAAGAACTCCCTCTTAAAGAGAGCCCAGTCGGTTAGGAGGTTTCAAGGTTTTCAAACACGGTTTGGGCCAAATCTTTTAAATAGAAGAAAACATGGCGGAAAGACTTTTCGTCATCCCACCTGTTAAAGATGCGGACGCGCTCGACTTCCTTCATCCAGTTCTCAGGGTCTCTTCCGGGGGATTTGCGGAACGTTGGTGGTTCCCGGTGCTGTCGAAGAACGAGGGCAGGATTATTAGAGCTGGTCATGGTGCCTGCGTTGATGATGGTGGGGGTGACGACGTCTTCTTTCTTCAATTTATCCGGAAGCAGTCCAAACACCGGATCACTGCCTTGCTATCGACAGCTGGCACGAGTGGGACTTGTTTGTCGACTTGACGAGGGCGTAGGGTGCTTGTACCCAGCACCTCTACCAGATGTCACGAAGCCACAGACGACGCAGTTGTCTTCGAGGAAAACACGTTTATTGGAGCGAACTGGTGCTCCCCTAACAACTCAAAGAATATCGAGGCGGTGAAGCAGCAGTCAACAAAGTGACGTACGCATGCGAGCTACAGCGAGTTGAATACCCCGGCGTCTGCTCTGCAGGCTTTTTATCTTTCGACGTGCGTAGTTCTCGAACCGGTGATTCACATCTAGAACATTGTATATCCAAGAAGATTATTCTGGACTGTTCACGTTAGATCGGAAGGCTCTCCCTATCAGAACAGAAAACACATGCGCCAAAGAAAGAAAGAATGGAACACGCCCTTCCCTTGGCACAGAGATACCACAGACAGCCTTTTGCTTTCACCGGGAGGTAAAATCAAAACACAAATAAACTCAACGCATGGTTCCCGTCAATACAATATTTTATACGCACTTTTAGCTGTATTTGTTGATAAGTTAGCAGCGTTAGCTGTAAATTTACCATTTGCTAACCGTTTTTTGCATGGCTCTTGCGTGTTTTTTTTTTATTTTCATCATGCAAGCATTCTGTAGAATAGTTAGAACGGTTAAAACAAATTTCACTTCGAATGTTCTGTCGTGCAACGGGGGTAGCAAATATGTTACAACGCAACCCTTGTAATTAAAAAAAATATAGTAGACTAAGGCAAACATTTTTCTGAAAATAAATCACGATATCAAATACTGGTAATCCGTGCGAACTTTCAAAATTTCTGATTACTCTATTTTGCAATATCTCAATCTAACGTAATTGTGAGTGAAGATGTTTCCCCATACTAATGTAGAGTATGATAACCTAGAATGACGTAAGCTATAATACAGCAATTCTTTTTTTGCAAAAGGGGAATAACAGCATCGATTCTAAAGTAGCACCACAAATTTTACTAGAAGAGGAACAGTTTTGTTTTTAGGTCGGTGCGGCAAAAAACTTTAAGAGTCCCTCGCTTTATACTCGGCCGATGTTACAGTTTCGGAACGGTATCGTCATCAGCATATTAGTAAGTATTGAATTATTAACGCGCCCAAATGTAACCTATTATGGGCTACGGGCAGTTATATGAGATTTATTTATATGGAGCCGTTACCACAGAATCTTTAGGTAGTTGTTAACGTTTATTTCTAGACCAAGAAGCGAGTTTGGAGAGAAAATCATACTGGTATCATCGGCGTACCTAACTAACCGTGAGGAGGTGGTTTGTTTTGTGTATTGTCATAAAAAAAGACAAAATGGCTGCGGCTTACCTCAGCTAACCTGGGATATGCAAATGACGAGCCTGGCTGACTTTGGTTGACTCTTGGTTTCGCTTGGGTTACCCTAGATGTAGCTATATTGCAAACCTCGGCTCAAAGTCGTTCGTTACCGTGCAACGCTCAAACGAGGAGACCCGAATCGCCTTAATGTACGGCGGACGCACCGTTGCTTTTCGCCGGGCGGAAGAATAGCCATGTAACCCGAGAAACAAATAATTTTTTATTACGTTGATTGGATATTGCGACGTGGTGGGTCGCGTTTCTTTCGCGCTTTTATTTTAAGTCGCGTTTCTAATTTCACTTAGTTTGCGGCCTGAAGGAGACTCCATAGAAATACGCGCCAGCTATAGGAATTAAAAATAAATCTGATAGATTTTCTGTGTACTCTTTCAAGTTTGTCGATGTTCATTCGCGTACACGGGTGCCATACCAGCCCGGCATCTTCTAGAATGTGTCTAATGTATGTTTTGTAAGCTACTAGTTTCACTTCCTTCGTTGAATATCACAGTGTCCGTCTTAAATAGCCAAGCTTTTTCATTGCCTTATTTGCAATATACGTCGTATGATCATTCCACTGTAAATCAGAAGTGAAAACAAACCCTAAATAATTGTAACTGGACACTGCGTCTAAAAAGCTAGTATTGACGTGATATTGAAAATTCAGTGGATGTTTTTTACGGGATTTAATTACTGAAACAGTTTTTAGAATAATAGATATTTGCTACTTCAGGCACCATTTCTATATATGGTTCAGTGACATGCTTAAAATTTTTTTATTGTTAGCATAGTCGATTTCTTGGTATAGCACACAATCATCCGCAAATAACTTAACTTTTATTGGTATGTTGCTAGTGATGTCGTTAATGAAAACTATAAAAAAAGAGGCCCTAACATGGATCCTTGAGGTACTCCAGATTGAACAACTGCAGATTTGGAAGTTACGTCGTCAATATAAACGCCTTGTTCCGATATGAGCGATATGCTTCTATCCACGAGAGCACTGAATCGTTTTGTAAAATGGGTTATAGTTTCATAGAACGTTGAGGATGCTATGCAGGAACAAATTCATTTTTAAAAACCGAGGTAAATGATATCAACTTGCCGTTGCCTTTTTATGGCTGATGCGAGGTCATGAACAATTTCCAGCAGCTGTGTTACTGTGGAAAAGGTCTTTGGGAAATCATGCTGTCGGTTCTCAAGCCTAATATTGTGTTACAGGTAAACGGCCACGTGCTTGAAAATAATATGTTCTTGTACATTGGCTCAAGTACACAGCACCTATATAGGCCCGTAGGAACTGGGTAGCGATTCATTTTGTTTTTTGGGAAGAGGGGTGATTTTTGCATTCCTTCAGTCCTTCGGCACTTCCGTGTATGAAATAGATTTATTTAGAAGTAACAGAGATATTTAGAGCACCACTCGGCATACCTGACGAGAAATGCCTTAGGAATTGCATCAATTCCTGGCGTCTTTTTTGTGTCCAAGTAAAGATGAAGTGCAAAGAGTGTGCTTTTACATGTGGCTGATATCATCATGACCATTTTTAAAAACTGCTCCAAGCAACTAAATTTCACACGAGAAATACCCCCGGACAGCACCAATAGGTTTCTGGATTTGAGACTAACTTTTTGAATTAAGAAACATCTGAGCTGGATGTTTGAACCCCACTCATAGAAAGGCCTTTTAAAATTTTCCTCCGCTCATTCAAAATTGGTAAAACGCATCATTTCAAACATGTGTTTTTCTAACGCGTTAAAAAGAGCTGTTTTCACACAATGGAACAAAGCTTTCGTCATCAAGTCGAGCACCTTCTCAGCGCAGGGTTTCCTGAGACAATTTCTTGCGGTAGCTGAAACCTTGCCCTGGAAGTTAAAACAGCCGCCCCCAAATCTTGAATCGCTGGAAAATGAACGCTGCAAGGGGCAAGTCATGCCCTATTCCCTCGCTATTTCTCACAACATAGAGTGGGTAGCCCAAAAACACGGTGTAAAAATGGTGTTTCCGGCGCCGCCCAAGCTTTCCGGCTTTTGTGCTCGTATACAGAAGCAGTCCAAGAAAAAGTCCTGCAAAACGGAGCAACGAACCAGATTCGTTGACTGTGCAGGCAGTGTTATATATTAGAATGATTTGTCCTGCAAAAAGGTGTACATCGGCCATACGGGCCGGTGTATTAATGAACGAATTGGCGAACATCGCACGCGCCTTAACAATGATAGGGGCAGCAACTTGGCGGAACATGTGCGAAAATGCCCTTCCACCCCGGCTTTGAAAAGCGTGTCGAAAGTGGGGCGGGGTGCGATGAATCAGTAGCGGGAGATTACCGAAGCCTTATTTATATATAAACACGGCGATAAGTGTGTCAGTGAAGCCTCTTTGGTAATCACCGATAAATAAATAGCTTTTCTTAGCGGTCAACACGTGTAAGATTGTGTTTTTGCCTTTTTGTTGCGTAATGGTGTGGCATTTCAGCGCATGCGGTGGCGAGGAAAATTTTGCACTTAGCTAGGGTCTTTCTTTCCAATTATTCAGTGGTAAGTCAAGTACCATCCGTGTCTATTCTCCCCTTGTGTTACCGTATTGAACACTGCTTCCCACCAAAAAAAATATGCCTTCTTCATGTATATACTTCATCGATAGACGGGGAAACAACAGAGGGACGAAATATCGGTGCAACATTATCGTCAATGGTGAACACTGTGCAGAAGTAATCATTAAAGGTTTCACAAGTGCGCTGCTTTCAGCATTAGAACATTGTTCAAGCAAACATTTGGACAGAACCCTTTTTTTGTTGAGAATTGCCGCCAAATCTTTGCAGGAGAAAAAGTTAAAAATTCTTTTAATGTGACCCGTTGATAGTGTTCTCTAGCTTTTCTAATGCTCTCGTTTAAAAGCATGCGGAGGCCTATATAACCATAAATTTGAGTTCCCGTGCACTTTCGTTTTGACCGGAATAAACGCATTATTACACCTAAATAGAACTTGAAGTAGCACCACGTCTGGTCAAATGAGCATGCGTCGGATTGACAGAAACTAACAACAGAAGAAAAAAACTCTCAGTAGCATCTAGCACGTCAACGTCTCTAGCACGCGCGAAAACAGGAATTACGGTTTTTTTTCGGCAGTGCTGCGGAGTTAGTTTCAAGTGTTCAACATACTATTTTAAGGTCGAATACGCATTCCAAAACTTGCCCTGTCGGGTTTCGTTTACGTATGCCACCGTTAAAAATAAAAACAGCAAGCCTAGATTCCGCACCGTTTTGGATACGCTTGGGAAGCTTGAAAAGTTGAGATAGATCATGTAAAACCACTAGATCGACGGAAGATTCCAATGAAGGTGAGAGAGCCTTTGGGAAATCGGGTTCGCAGCTAACCGATGGAAACCGGAAATCACCCGCCAGCACAAGAATACCGGAATGATATCTGTACGTACATAGAAATTCATTACCTTCTCGAAGAATTCACTGTCACCGTTAGGAGGGCGGTAGAAAGCGCCAATTACCAAGTTCTGTTCATCTAGAAAAATTTTAGCAATTACGATTTAAATTCCTGTTAGGTCTGGCAATGTCGACACCCACAAGGTGTTCTTAAACATAACGGCTACACCACCCCCATGACGGTTTCTCTCTCTTGTGATTATATTAAAGCCTAGAAGCAAGATTTCAGAATTAGGAATATCCGGATGAAGCCAAGTTTCCGTTAAGGCCATTGGATATTGCGACGTGGTGGGTGCCCGCGTGCCGGGCTCCGGACTCCAGGGCGCCGGTGTCTGCTCTGGCGATCGTTCGGCAGTCCTCCTCTAGTCGGCGCTAGACAGTGCCTCACTCCACAGCTTGTCTGTAAGCGGAGGGTGTGAATTTTGTAGCACCCGGCTGCCGTGTGATAGAGGGTGACTACTTTGTTGCACTTGGGGTTCAGCTTCGGGTTTTGGATTAGTGGGGTGCTGTTTTATCCTGTCTTGACAACTTGAGATAAAAAGGTCGAAATTAATTTCTCGTTGCTCTGTAGTATCTTAGAACTTCAGAATACGTCAGCGCCACGTGAACCGAAAACTCTGCTTGGGGGCTGTCAATTCGGGGAAGGGAGGCGTGCGCCCAGGCATGCGCCTTTTTCTTGCCACGTAGAGTTAAATGGGCAGGGGCTCTGATGATTTTGATTGGGTTATTTGATTGGTAGGAGATTGCTAATCTTGGGTCTGTTTTCCCGATGCGTCTTCTCGCCCATTTCCAACAGGCCTTTTGTTAGAAAAATGTGCATAAGTGCATCCTGTTGGCCTGATATGATAACTAGAGCGATTGCCACTTCTTCGGCTTCAAGAAATGATCATGTCTGGACGCGAGTAGTTAAGGAACGTTGCTGTATTAAGTTTAGCACACAGATGGCGTCTATGCCACGCGTACTCGTGAGGGCAGCATCTGTGCACTATGTGTATGGTAAATTCCTGTATATTCTTCGATATTACGGCATATGTCTAAACTGCTGTGTTGTAGTGTAGGATTCAAGTTTCTATGTTGGGGTGCTACTTTCGAGGGCCCTGGATATGCGATCACAAATCGCGTGGGTGGTTGTGCACAAGGTGTCATGTATTCGGTAGCATAGTTGCTTTAGGGTTTTCTACTCTAATGGCTGATTTTTACCCTTTCAAACTGGCCGATTCTATGTTCCTCGAGTATGAATTCAACCGTATTGCTGATTCCAATTTCATATAATTTCTATGTGAACATCCACTTGGGTAATCCCATCTTCGTTTTATTTGCCTTTCTAAGTGCTGCGTTCAGTGTTTTGGTGTTAGAGGCTGGTAACATAACAATGGGACTGAGTAAGCAACTCGTGAAATTATAAGAGCGTTGGCAATTTTTAAATGGTCCCTTTCATTCATTCCATTTTTAACTGTTCATTACTCTGTAAATGATTCGTAGTGTTTGTTATATTTGGTTTAATGAGAGGTTTAGGGCTGTTTCAAAGCCCTTTTGCGGTTGTGGTCTCAGCACCAACACTTTTATTGTCTTTACTGTTGGTATAGGTTTCTCGTGTAGGTTGATGGTCATCGGAGTGGGTGGTACGTATCTTTTTCCCGGTGTTCTTTTTAGGATTTGTGGTAACTCGGGCTTTGTAGCGTAATCGACACTGGCAGAGGTTGAGCACGTTGGCGTTGGCCGTGAAGGGCCATTCTGCGCAGCGCGAGGGACATTGGATTGGATTAAATAGAACTGGCTTGGGTTGGCTTGGATTGGATTTGGATTTGATTAGATTAAAGTGGATTGTTTTGGACTGTGTTGCGTCATAGCCGCGGCTAACGCACTTTGGCCTGCGCGTGCCCAGGTGTGCGCCTCAATTGCCTAGTAGCCAAGTCTGACGCTGCACTGAAGCCGCTTGATAGACGTTTCACATTGCTCGTGAAGAGCGACGCTGAGCATGCGCGAGGAGCAGTAACTGGACAGGACTGGACTGCGCTGGACTAGATTAGACTGCATTTGACTGGACTGGACTGGACTGGACGTGACTGAACGGAGTTGGACTGGACTGGGCTAGACTGGATTGGACTGGATTGCTGAACCTTAGCTCACGCTACGTACATCCTGGCATAGCAGAGCTAGGTCACTAATAATTTCTTCTTTCTAGCATTGTAGTCCGCTCTGAGAGGCGTGCTTTTGCTGGGCTGTTGCTGTTGTTTGTAAGGATTCTTCCTTTTCTCCTTCCGACCCCGTGGTTGTCTATGTGGTTAAATCATGGGCGTATATTGTGTGTAGGATATTTGTCAATTTCATCAGGGCTTCTAGCTTGGGCAGTGCTACGTCGAAGACCATTGGCGACATCACCGAGCCGTGTGGTGTGCTTTTATTAGGTGCTTTGTGTGTGTCTGTGCGGATTTCCCCAATTCCATACCGTGGCCTTTCGGTCCTTTTAGAATAAATGCACTTAGTTCAATATTTTAACTTCGCAGTTAAGCTGGTTAAGGTTAGATAAAACTGTTTGGTGGGAGATAATGTCAAAAGCGCTTTTAAAGCAATGGCAATAATAACCGTTTTTAATTTATGTGTGACACAGAGAGAATAAATTTCTTTATTAGCAAAAAAAAATGTGGAGTGGTGTTCTCATTTTACGACCCCATTCGTGGTACCAGCTGCGACCGCCTTTCAACCAACCGAAGCTGGTCTTCCTGACTGGAAATGGACAACACGCTCTCCAACTACTCATAAGAAGGACGAGTAATACTTTCTTACTAGTCGTTTCTCTGACAACCCGACACAATATGGTAGAGCGTGCCAGGTTCGCTACAAAACTGACACACAGCGGAGTACTGGGTCGCATACATTAGGCGCAATTTCGTCAATTGGGGAAACGTATTTGTTTGAAGCAGCCTAAGTATTCTCTCCTGGGTTTTCTTTAAGGATTCGTAAGCCGGAGGGAAAATCCTCCACTCGAGCCTGTAATGCTGACTGATCTTGTGGAAGGTGAGCAATAGGCTCGCCGCCTCTATCCTTCGTGGTGCTCGGCGTGATAGCTCGAAGGCGGTATTATGGTTGGTGTTGTTGCCCTGGATGATCGACTGGGCTGGAGTCGAGAGTATTTTGACTCGTCCGTGAAGCGGACGTTGAAGAAGAATATTTAAGGCAAATTTGGATATTCTTCAATGGAGGTAATTTCGGCATGCCTGTTGGGAATCTGTTACAACTGTATCTGCAGTCATCTGAGAGATGGCCAGGGCAATAGCAGCCTCTTCTGCTTGGTCAGTTGTGGTGCGGGTAGGGTGATGCTGGTATTATGCGATGTTGCGGTTGTCACAACAGCACTAATCGATCCCCTTCAGTCGAAGTAAGCCTCATCAGTATAGATCGCGGGGGCCCTGTTTTTATTGACCCTTCCGATTGCACGAGCTATTCCCTCTCTCCTGCCTGCATGATGTACTGAAGGCGTGTTGCGGTGTATGGGTGCTACTGTAATCTTCTCACGCAGTTCGATTGGCACATCCCGATACTGTCCCTCTTAAGGGGACGTCATTCCTATTCTGCCTAGGAGGTTTCTCCCAGTGATACGTGACCCCAAAATTTGTCCCTGGTTTGATATATGAGCCCCGATGATTTCAGCAACTGTGTTGTGAATACCCAGTTTCAAAAGTTTTTCAATTGAGGTGCTTACTGGTAGCCCCAGAGGCTGCTTATATGCCGTTCTGATTAATGCTTCCATTTTAGTTGTTTTAGTCTTATTGAGTATGGCATATGGAAAGGTGTAAGCCAGTCGGGACATCACAAAGGCTTGAACGAGCCGAAGTGTGTCCGCCTCTTTTATACCCATAGACTTTGTCGTGATTCTTAGGAGCATATGTGTGACTTGTTCGGTGATGCGATTGGGCCGGCTGATACGAACTGTGTTTCTGCTGTCCGCCTGGAAGAACAATCCCAAGATATTGATTTGACGGGAAGGCCTGATGGTATGGCCATCCAGGGCGATCTCGATGCTTTCCCCTGTACACAATGAGCAGCTCTGAGATTTGCGGTGAGCACGACAGGCCACAGGTCTTCGCGTATTCATTGACTACGCCGATGGCAAGTTCTAAGCAGTCCTGCATTTCCACAACGAGCCCTTTCCAGTCCACACCATTATATCGTCGGCCTACAAACCATGTTGCAGATCAGGTATTACCCCTAGTTTAGCGGGGAGGCCAGTACGGGCGATATTGAACAGTAGGGGTGACAGAACCGCTCCTTGTTGTGTAACCCTCCCACCGAGGTCGATGCGGTCCGACGCAATGTCTCCGATCTTGATAACAGATTCCCGTCCTGATAGAAAGTTTTGGACATAGTTTAAGTTCGGTTCCCACAGTCTACACCATTGAGGTTTACTAAAATAGCCTGGTGGGGGATATTAGCAAATGCCTCCTTTAGGTCGAGGGCCAGTGTGGCTTTTGGCATATGGCTGTTGGCTTGCATCATGTTATCTTTAAGGGAAGCAGCATCTAAAACGTGTTCCCTTAGTTGGAGTAAAATGACCTTGGTTGACAAGTTCCGTGTAAACCCGCAGGTTTTTCTTGCTGTTGTGATAGAAAACATTATAACTTTGTGTAGTTTTGTAGATTATCCGGTGCTACAAGTTCTATTATCTTACCTACACAGGAGGTTAAGTATATTCGCCTCATCTAGTTTATTGGCAATATTTTACCCGGTTTAGGGAAAGTATCAGTTCTGCATGCTTCCATTCCGGTGGCAGGGTGCCTTCATCCCGGTGGCTATTGAAGTAGTCTGCGATCGCTGCTATAGATTTCTCGTGTAGGTTTTTAAAGCAATTGTAATTTTTTTATGTCGGGTGTGGTGCTCTTTTTTATCTTAGTAAGCTGCCTCCTGATATCCGCTTCCGCTTTGGCCTTCGTAGTCGCTATAGGTGCAGGGTTGGGGCCCAGTCTATGTGGGATTTCGGAGACATTTGTATACGAGGACTGTGGTTAGTTCTTCCTCTGTTTCCGGTAAATTGTGTATATTCTTGTTTACATTGCTTTTTTGTTGCTTAATGTTTTGTGCTGCGTCTGCTAGTTGTTCAGGTAGTCCCCAGGTTAGAAAGAATTACCGCGTACCTTGTAGGTTGTTACACACATTTGGCAAGTTTCGGTGGTTTAGCGCTCTCGCTGATTCATTTGCTTCCACTGTTATCTTTGCTATTTTATTTTCGAGCTTCTTCTTGTGCATTGGCTTTTCCATCTCTTCTTTAGGCTCCTGCATGCATCTCACAGAAGGAGTAGTCGTTTGCCTACTGCTGGTATGTCTTCCAGTCCGGCGATCTCTCGTGCGTGCTTTTTTACATCCGAGATTAGTTTCATTGTCTTCTTATGTATGTCCCAATGGGGCTGGCTCTCGTTGGATATATCCTTACGGACAGCGCCCAAGACTGTGATTTTGGTAGTTTGATCTTTCGTTTAGGTGCTGCTTTCTTAATCCTAGTGATTAGCATGTGATGGTCGCTAACGAGGTTTTCCTCCATGCTTCCCAAGCGGGCCTGAGTTTGGTTTTTATTTCAGGTAAGACGTGGGCACGTATTCCTGGTTATACTCATTCCTATTCTGGTTGGTAATTTGGGATCGGTATGCCGTGTCAGATTGAGTTGACTGGCTGCTTTACATGCCTTCCTTCCCTTACTGCATTAATCAGAGTATCGCCAGTGTGGTGTGCGGCATTGAAATCTACTAATACAATTAGGGGTTTTTATTCGGTATTTTAGTCTTACCCGTCAGTATTTGGTGTAGTTTGTAGTTCTTGTCCTCGGGGGAAGGGTGCGAGGAGGGCTTTAAATAGGTACCTTATTCCCGCGGGAAGTATTTCGATTAGTGAGTGCGCGTTACCTGATGCGTCGGTACAGTACTTTAATTGATCTGCGCTTTATCTGCGAGACGACCCAGCCACGCATATCGAGTGCCCACAACAGCGGCAGCCACTGATTGCTAGTTTAGCCAAACTAGTGAAAATGGGGCCTAGTGCACAGCGCCAAAAGTGGCCCGAGGGAATCACGTGCTGTACTTCAAGGGGTGTCTCACAGGGTGTGTGTCTGCGGTAAAAAGGGGAACTTGCGCTTCCGAGGCCAAACGGCTGCACGAAGGTTGTAAAGCTTTTGTTTAAGCGTTCTCTACACACCTTATATTCCGGGCAAGCAAATACCCAGAACCACTCGCTTGTTCCAGGCGACAGCACCACGTCTAGGTAATTACTACCAGTATGGCCAACAGCTCGAACAGCCAACCACCGTAACAGGGAAATGGGAGTGATGTGAGAAAAATACGCTGGTAGTGACTGACGAAATTTTTGCTACATTAGCTTCGGCCGCTAACGAGCACCGTGAGTGAAAGGGCCGATCCTGCTGCTAGTGGTGCAGAATTGTCCTCGAGCCTTCTCGGCCGGTTGACGCAGAAGTATTGTGTAGGCTTAGCAGCGCAGAAAACATTTTCTCCTCGGCTTTCAATTTCACGGCGAATCAAAAATTATAGCGCAAGTGTCTCACCCCAATACATTACCTTTTTTCATGTGACGCTCATTTTTCGCGATATGTCAGATTTTTAAGGCAAGTGAAATGCTGTACCTGCCGCTTGCCAAGTGATGGTTGATGCCGCTTCGTCGGCCCCGCAGGTAGTACATCACGGCATCAGGAGGGAACTATTCATAATTTCCGCGTTTATTCTTTTCTTGGGAGTTTGACAGAAATGTTTGTATTTACCTCCCCATGATCTTAAGGCACGATTTCTCTCGGAAAATAAAACCACTGGTTTGGCTTCCTGCGAATTTGAACACTTATATCAGGCATTACATCCCTATCCTCAAGTTACCTGCAGGTGCCTGGCTAATATTTGACATGGTAATATATTCCCCAGATGCAAATATTACTCCCACAAACCGTGAGATATAGAGTGAAAAATACATTTCAAACGTCCTTTCACTGGCGTTTTTTTAACACTTGAAGATTTTTTTAGCTTTTGACTATTAATACAGCCACTGTAACACAAAATTTTCGGACGGGAGGAGAACTGAAGCACCAGCCGCTCTAGTGCTGGTCCTCTGCGGCAAATATTAGCAAGACGAGTTGGAAGACCCCCACTTCTAGTTTGATTTGCTCAACTATAGCAAGTGTAGCATTTAGGCGCTCCTTCTAACTGTCAAAGTTTACAACCTTTCAAAATGAGCCCATTGCTCGATGATTTCAGCAGTCTGGCTGGCAGGTGGTATATATTGTTTTAAGTACAGATGTGTGATTGGTAATACCCATTTTATTTGAATGCAGTTTATTGTACCTCTGGTTCAATTGTTGCACTTTTTGGTTATTTTGTTCGAGTGAATGAATGCCAAAACCGATGTCCAATTGGTCTACATCACCAGACATGCAAAAGCTGAAGAAAAAAAAACGACTCAAGCAACACTTCTGTGGAATTAGGAACCACTACAGAGGGATATCACATTTCAGGCAGACATGGGAACGTTGGGTAGGATAAGGAATATCCGAGGGAACAAAGAGCTATGGTAAGAACGTTCTGTACATGTGCTCTGAGAGGAGGGCATCCTAGATTTTTACGCCGTGGCGGAGCACTTTTGGAACTGGCGATTTTGATTTAACTGAAGCACTCGTTTCCCTTGAAATAGGGCCTGGGACGTCTGACTCGAGTGGTATTGGTAATTAGGTTTGAGGGTGCGAAAGACTGATACAGATAGCACCGGTGTATTACCTGAAACCAAGGGGGACACAAAGGGTGACACTCATGTGATATCGCCCGCAATTGTCACGCTCTAATTGCGACACATTTCAACAGTCTGAAAGAAGTAGGCGCGGCTGCCGATAGTCTGTGAGCATAAACAGGTCGCGGGTATATGAATAATTGTTTTGTGCCTCCGGAAGCACTATTTTATGCACCATTTTTTGTAGGAGAACCAGGTTTGAGCACCAAAACTCATCAAAATTTATGAACATCATAGTCGCACAATGACTGGGCTTTCCATTTATTGTGTTTTTAAAGAATAAAAAAATTGAGGCAAACATGTCTAGAAACAGCCTAAAAGAATATCTTGCGGCGCAGCATGTTCTGATTACGGTTTCTCATCAGGCAGTCTTCCAAATGAAGACGGTAAGGTGTGCTGCGAAAACAAGTCATGTTCCAAGACATCTTCTCCATTTTTTGTTATACTACATTGTGAAAAATCGAATAGCGAGGTCAATAAGCATGGGAAAGCAACTGTAATAACTTTTGCAAGCAACTGTAATGATTCAAAATATGCACTGTATTTAAAATTCACACTTGGAGACTACAGCGCATATATAAAAAAACACAATAGGGGTATTTTTGGCAAAAGTTAAAATTTGACACAGGATTTGTAAATCAGAGCTCGTAATCAACTACGGCTCTAAGAGCATGCACAGTGTGCTTACTGGCATTTTTCATATTGGCTTGATACAATTTAGGGTGACAACAACGCCACTGCACAACAAAATTTTATCTGCACCAACAAGTTATATTTTTGCAGTAGCAAACTAGAAGTCATGTTCTAATTTGAGTCGCCCACCGAGAGAAATTCGGAACGTTTCCTTGAGAAAAATGGGAAATGTTGGGTTCTTAAAAAAAATCCTTGATGGGGAGCGGTAAATGTTTCGCAATTCTTTGACAGAAAGAGCTTACCTCTTCCCATTGCTGAAAATCCAGGTCAGTGTACAAACATACGTTTTTGTCTTTCAGGGGTGAAAACCATTGTCACAAATGATTTCGAAACTGAATCTAAATTCTAGATTCAATCGCGCATACGTCGCCACGATATTAAAGTAAAACAAGCAAACCAGTGCTAAAACATTTCTGTGTTCATGTTTCTCGGCCTCTAAAACTGGTTTGTAAAACAAAAACAAAAACATCCGCATGGGTACTGCTCAGTATTATGGTGATGGTGTTGGCGAAACCTCAGGACTGCGAGCCCCTCCATTCAAGCTGTAGGAAACTGTGACAATGATTTTTTAACGTTAAAGGCTAAAGCACCAATGGCGTCCGTCGCTGCCGTGGTCAATGTACGGTGGATGGGCTCCGTGTCTGTTCCCCAGGCAAAAAGTTCGGGGACCTCTGCGGCATTAGGGTAAACCGAGCGAGGGAACTACCCCATTCCCTGCTTTTATACTAAGTTGGTGATATATCCGAAACCACGCGGTCCACCCAAACTTGATCGGCCTCAAAAAAAAAGGGGTCGAACCGAAGTTTCAATTTCTGCCTCTTTTAAAATGCAATCTTTTCAAAAACCAGCAAATATTCTGGGTTTCTTATATTTATTTATTATATAATAATTTATTTATTTATTTATTGATCATTTATTTATTTATTGAATTCTGCCAGCCTGAGAGCTAGGCCTCGGGCAGGGTGGGTTTACATGTTAACACTCACAAGGACGCAATAGTTGACTGGGTACACATAATATACAACTAGACAAAAATACACGACACACATTGACACATCGTCAAGGAATAAAAGAAAAGAAAGAAACACAACATGAGAAAACGCATACCTGCACAAGAATTTTACAGCGCATGACACTTAACGCGCCACTGCAGAACAGTGCGCCTATAACAACTATTTGCAACTAGAAAACCACCGCACGATGACAGAAATTGGTATAAAAGGAATACTTAAAAAATGTACTAGGAGAGAAACGTTTAAACATTGCTGAAAGAAAAATGTTTCCCCGAAGGGGAGTATGAGGAAGTGCGAAGCACGGGGTGATGCTATGAGGGGGAGTTTGTTGAAGTTTGGTGGCATTTTGCCCGTTAGTTACATTAACACCCCCTCGTGATCACGTTCGGCTTAACACGCCTCGTTTGTCCCTCTGCGGAAATCTTGGTGAATTAAGTGTATGTTCGAGAGGAGGAGCGCACCGCACCGCAGCGCACCGCAGCTGCGAAGCGCCGACCGGAGTGAAGGGAGAGGAGGCGCAGTCACGTGAGAGAATGCAGAACTAATGGGTTTGTAGTATCACGTGTACACCACGCAGTTATCAAGCCGCTATAACGCCGCTGAGTCGCCAACGCACGCCGCTGACGACGTAGTTTGAATGCGGTAAAGATATAAGGCGCGTTACTAACACTGATATCAGCGTCGCGTCCGTGGCTTAGTCGGTAGAGCGTCGCGCTGCGGCCGCAAAGTCCGCGGATCGAAACCTGGCGCCGGATGCTGTTTTTTTTTATATACTGTAGTGGCCTGGCTGGCGCGCCGAGAGAGGGTGTTGCGAGCTGGAGAGTAGTAAAGGGGCTTTAGGAGAGTAGGCGAGGGGGGAGAGGAGGCGCTGTGCGAGCGCCCTCACGCGTCGGAAATCCGGCGCCGTTGCTAGGCACGGTAGCTAGCTCCGTTGCTAGGCTGCGGACGGAGGACGGCGGTGGAAGCAGGAGTAGGCCCGACTAAGAAGTGCTTCGCACTTAAAACAAGAAAACGGCAACAATGTTTACATAATAGAGAACACCATACACGCGCAACTGTTTTGAAAGGCAACGTTTACAGACAAGAAATCACTACTTCACAGAGAGCATGAGAGTAAGAAGCAGCGATTAGCACACACTATAATAAATATACCCTTAAGAAAAAAACTTAGACGGGAACAATAAGACAGCTTTTAAATAGAGAGGGTTTTTATGAATATTTCCACAGTAGAGCTTTCGACCATACCCCGAGGTAGGGAATGCCAACTAGCGACTTGTGTTGAGGGAAAGAAGGAATGTATTAAATACGTCTGTGCAATAAGGAAAAATCTGTAACGTTTTTGTGTGATATGAACGCGTCGGGCGGCGATCGGTCATTGTGAAGTAGTTTGCTTTGTCTATGCCAAGTTTACCATGGTATATTAAATAGAACAATTTAGCCTGCCGCGGTGATGTTGCGTTTCTAATTTTTCTAAGTTTGCGGCCTGAAGGCGACTCCATAGGGATTCGCGCCAGCTATAAGAATTAAAAATAAATCTGATGGATTTTTTCTGTACTCTTTCTAGTTTGTCGATGTTCATTCGCGTACACGGGTCTCATACCGGCGCGCATATTCTAGTACGGGTCTAATGTATGTTTAGTAGGCTATAGGTTTCACCTCGTTCGCTGACTTTCCCAATGTCCGTCTTAAATAGCCGAGCTTTTTTATTGCCTTTCGCGATATACGTCGTATGCTTATTCCACTGTAAATCAGAAGTGAAAACAACACCTAAATAATTGTAACTGAACACTGCGTCTAAAAAGCAATTACCGACGTGATATTGAAAATTCACTGGATGTTTTTTACGGGTATATTTATTGAAACAGTTTTTTAGATTAATAGACATTTGCCACTTCAGGCACCCTTCCTGTATATGGTTCAGTGACATGCTTAAAATTTATTTATTGCTAGCATATTCGATTTCATGGTATAGCACACCATCAACGACAAATACCTTAACTGGTATTGGTGTGTTGCTAGCGATATCGTCAATAAAAACTAGAAACAAAACAGGCCCTAACACCGATCCTTGAGGTACTCCAGATTGAACTACTGCAGATTTGGAAGTTACGTGGTCAATATAAACGCCTTGTTCACAATATGAGAGATATGCTTCTAACCCCGAGAGTAATGAATCCTTTTATAAAATAGGTTTTAGTTTCAAAAGACGTTTAGGATGCGAAACATGATCAAATGCATAAAAAAAACGAGGTAAATGATATCAACTTGCCGTTGTTGCTTTTTTATGGCTGAAGTGAGGTCATGAACAGTTTCCAGCAGGTGTGTTACTGTGAAAAAGCTCTTCCGGAAACCATGCTGTCGGTTCTCAAGCTTATTATTGTGTTAAAGGTAAACGGCGATGTGCTTGAAAATAATATGTTCTAGTACTTTGCCGCAAGTACACAGCACTTATATAGGCCGGTAGGAACTGGGTAGCGATTGATTTTGTTTTTTAGGAAGAGGGGTAATTTTTGCATTCTTCCAGTCCTTCGGCAGTTCTGTGCATGAAACAGATTTATTAAAAGTAAACAGAGATATTAGAGCACCACTCGGATACCTGTCCAGAAATGCATTAGGAATTGCGTCAATTCGAGGCGTCTTTTTTGCGTCCAAGTGAAGAAGAAGTGAAAACAATGTGCTATTACATGTGGCTGATAACTTCATGACCATTTTAAAAACTGATCCAAGCAAATACATTTCACGCGCGAGATACCCCCGGACAGCACCATTAGTGTTCTGGATTTGGAGACTAAATTTTTCAATTGAGGAACATCTGTGCTGTATGTATGAACCGTAGTCAAAGAAATGTCTTTTACAATTGCCTCCGCTCATTCAAATTGGGTAAAACACTGCATTTGAACATGTGCTTTTCTAACGCTCTAAAAAAGACCTGTTTCCACACGATGGAACAACGATTTCGTCGCTAAGTCGAGCGCCTTCTTCGAGGTTTAAAACAGCCACCCCGAAATCCTGAATCCCCGGGCAATGAACGCTGCAAGGGGCAAGTCATGCCCTATTCCCACGCAATTTCTCGCAACATGAACGAGTTTAGCCCAAAAACACGGTGTAAAAACGGTTGTTTCCGGCCCACGCGCAAGCTTTCCGGCTTTGTGCTCGTATACACAATCAGTCCAAGAAAAGTCCTGCAAAACGCAGCATCAAACCAGATTCGTTGACGGGTGAACACAGTGTTATATATTCAATTCCTTTGTACTGCAAAAAAAGTGTACGGGCCGGCTGTATTAATTGAACGAATTCGCGAAAAAACCGCACGCGCTCTTTACAATGGTAGGTGCCAGCAACTTAGCGGAACAAGGTGCGCCAATGCCGTTGCAGCACGGCTCTGAAAAGCATGTTTATAGTGGGGCGGGGTGCGGTAAATCAGGAGGCGGGGAGAATATATAAGCCTTATTGATATATAAACACGGTGAAAAGTGTGTCTGTAAACCCTCTCTGGTAATCACCGATAAATACATTGCTTTTCTTAGCGGTCAACACGTGTAAGATTGTGTTTTTGCCTCCTTGTTTGCGTAAGGGTGTGGCTTTTCAGCGCATGCTGGTGGCAAGGAGATATTTTGTACTTAGCTAGGGGAGCTTGTTTCCAACTTAATAAGTTGTTAGTCCAGTGCCATCCCGTGTCTTTCTTCTCTTGTGTTAGCGTCTAAACACTGGTTCCCACCAAAGAAAATACGCCTTCTTCATGTATATACACATCATTGATAGACGGGGAAATAACATCATTAAAGGTTCACAAATGAGCGGCCTATCTCCGATTAGAACATTATTCACGCAAAGATTTGGCACAGCCACTTTGTTGTGTTGAGAAATGCCACCAAATCTTTGCAGGCGAGGAAGTGTTAAAAATTCTTGGTAATGTGACCGATTGATAGTGTCATCAGCTTTCCTAATGCTCTCTGGTTAAAAGTCATGCGAAGGCCTATTTACCATGAATTTGAGTTCCGATGCACTTTTGTTTTGAACGGAATAAACGCAAAAATACACCTAAAATATAACTTCAAATAGCACGACGCCTTAGCAATCAGCGTGCGTTGGATTGACAGAGACTAACACAGACGAAAAAAGAACTCTCAATAGCATCTACCACGTCCAACGTAACTAGCACGCGCGAAAACAGGAATGACGGTTTCTTTTTTTTCGGCGGTTGCTGCGGAGTTAGTTTAAAGGTTTAAACATATATTTTACATTCTGATGAGCCTTCAAAAACTTGCCCTTTCGGGTTCCGTTTACGTATGCCACCGTTAACAATAAAAAGATCAAGCGCAGATTCCGCGCCATTTTGGATACGTTTGGAAAGGTTGAAATGTTGAGATAGATCATGGTTCGCAGCTAACCGCAGAAACCTTAAATCACCCGCCAGCACAAGATTACAGGAATGACATCTGTACGTACGTAGAAATTCATTAACCTTCTAGACGATTTCACTGTCATTGTTTGGAGGGCGGTACAAAGCTCCAAATACCAAGTTCTCTTCATCTAGAAAACGCTTAGCAACTACGATTTAAATTCCTGTTATGTCTGGTAATCTCGATAACCACAAGCTGTTCCTAAACATAACGGCTACACCACCCCCATGACGGTTTCTATCTTTCTGATATTACTATATCGTAGAAGCAAAATTTCAGAATCAGAAAAATTCGGATGAAGCCAAGTTTCTGTTATAATAAAACGTTGAGGCTTGTAAAATTGATTGACAGTCTCTAACTTCGGACTTTGGTTTATTATACTGCGGGTGTTGATATTAAGGCATCGGAAAAACTTTTTGGGCTTGACTGTTGGACATTGCGGGTCTTCCGATGTGCTACTACTATGTGCTTCCGGTACGCTCTTCATTTGGACGTTGTCCCACTCGAAGACGTTCTTGTCAATCTTTATCTTGTCTTAAACAAGCTGGACGTTTGCACTGGTTTTCCGGATTTCAGAAGTGCTGTTCCACAGCTGCTTACTACATTGTGTCGTTGCTGGTGGAATATCTTCAGGTACCGATATGTTTGTGCCTTTAGGTTTGCGCCTCTAATTTCGAACATTGGTTTAATATACTGCGGGTGTTGATTTCGAACTTTGGTTTAATATACTGCGGGTGTTGATATTAAGGCATCGGAAAAATATTTTGGTCTTGACTGTTGGACATTGCGGGTCTTCCGATGTGCTACTACTATGTGCTACAGGTACGCTCATCATTTGGACGTTGTCCCACTAGAAGACGCATTTGTCAATCTTTATCTTGTCGCAAACAAGCTGGACGTTTGCACCAGTTTTCCGGATTTCAGAAGTGCTGTTCCACAGCTGCTTACTACATTGTGTCGTTGCTGGTGGAATATCTTCAGGTACCGATATGTTTGTGCCTTCAGGTTTGAAGCAGTCCTTGAGCACAAACGTTTTTTCTCTGTGGTTCATCAGTTTTGGTATAACTGGTCCCATTTTATTAGGTTGTTTTCGTCCTAGTCGATGAATGCGCTCGACTGAGGATACCATTACTCGTAGCACCATAGAAAAGACATTGTCGACCACTTCGTTAGAAAGCGATTTTACTGTTTTGTCATTTTTTTCCTCCAAACAGTATACCATCAAATTGTTTCGCCCTTCTCCTATCCTCTAATTCGACTAACTTTTTTTCCAAATTCTGGACGGTTTTTTCGCGGGTTGCTATTTTAGGTCCAAATACGTTGAGAAATACCGCACTGTCTTCCACCTGTTTAAGTTTCTCTTCGATAGCGTCCAGTCTACTTGTGACACTTTCTTACCATTCAGGTGCTGCTCAAACATTTGTTCAACGGTAGGACCAGGATTTGTTCATCATCTCCACAGAGTAACAGCGAGGATACAAAAACACTGCGGATATATAAGTACACATCAGGCAGGTCGTCCGCCAACCGCTCCTCTTTTACTGCTCTGGTGTTGTCGGCGATGTTCTTAGGTTGATTAAAAATTTTGGTACGATCAGGACCTGGGTTGGTTTCGACATCTCCAGACAACAATCAAAAGTAACTCGTATATTGCACGACAGCACTCGACGGCAACAACAAGACAACACTGTGGGCTCGGCAGCTCAACCAAAAAGTAACTGCTTGATCTTTTACCTACAAGGGCATATGGTTTACGCACCTGCATAGCGAAGAGGAGGGGATTAGTCTAAGTTGTCGTGGCGAAGCCACCGAGCCCACAGGGAGCCGTGCGGTGTCAACGCTCCTTTATAGCCGTCCCATCAGTGGAAGTTGAAGACGGAGGCACGTTCGCGATGATTGTCCGTACTGTTGCCAGTGGCGCCGGGGGCGCCGAACGGCAAATGGCGGCGTTGGGGAGACGAGGAAGCAGCGGCCGAGTACTGGCGGTGCCGGCGAAAGACGGGAAAGCGTCCGCCTCTGCACCGTGCGACGAGGCCACGAGGAGAAGCACGAGATTGCTTGAGGGCACGAGGCCACGAGGTACAAGCACGAGATTGCTTGAGGGCGCCTGCATAGCAAAGAGGAGGGGATTAGTTTACCTTGTCGTGGCGAAGCCTCCGAGCCCACTTGTAATCGAGTCATCTCACTCAGCAAAACCTTTTTCTTTACTGTCCATATTCCTGGTCTCAAAAGTTGTGCAAAACGCATTGCGTGAAAAGCATGAAGCTCAAAAGCACTGGACGGGAGAAATGCTTGTCGATATTGATACCAAACAACAAGTCCGCAGCCTTCTTGCCCGAACACCCGCATCCTTAATCTGGACATCACGATCACACCCCGCCAATGCCTGAACAGCTCCCAGGTTCTGATTTCTCAAACAGATCTCCCTACCGTAAGAGATTCCGGCCTTCTCAAACGTGTAAAGTATGAAAGCGTCAGAGCCGTGCGCTCAATCACGATGCGTAGGCATGAAAATAATCACCACAAAAGACATTAAACTAACAATAAACAATTCTCACTCCCAGATAATGTAAATGGAAGCTTCATCCGATGTTCCATTCGTCGTACATGCCGAAACCTCTGCTGCTTGAAGTGCCAGCGTTCCAGGCCAGTAGAACATCTGGCCGTGGCAAAACAACCTTTGAAAAATAAGCCGCACAGGACCAAACTACTGACTAAAAAATTCCGATAATTTCCCATCTGATAACAGCAGAGCCCACATAACTCCTAGTCCAGGACCTGGAACTCGAAATAAAAATCTATAACCCCAAATTCTCAGACAACAATATCTTCCGAGGGGCGCGGAAGAGGTTTGACTCTATCACCTAGTGAGTGGCGTGCGCAGATCGCAAAGCGGGGGAGTGGTGTCTGGTATCGGCAGAAGCTTAGCCGCTCGAGTCGGACTTTCTCCCCCCAGAGCAAACCCATGGGTTGCCTCAGGCAGCCAAACAACCATCCAGCACACCGCAGTGACCGCTCGTAGCCACTGCGGTGGCAACAAGCGCCGAAGAGACGGCTCCTCGCGTTTCTGCTTCCCCGGTCTCCAGTACATCTGGGGGCGCCATGGAGATGGACGTGCGCACACAACAAGTGGCTCTCACCTCTACCACACCGCCTTCGCTCCTCGAGGTGCTCCTAACGCCCGCAGCGCTGACGCCTCAAACGAAGGGCACCCACAATGGTGCCAAGTCTGGGAGCCCTTGTCTGCCGGGCACTCCTGGTACATCTGATGAGTAGACGGACATCGAATGCTTTATACCTGCTTGTTAGCGTCAGAAACCTGCCCCTTCCTCCAAACCTCTCCGACAGTTCAACCTCGAAATACGGTCCATAAACACGCACATGTTACAGTTTCTCTAAATTATATAAACCAAAGAGAAAATGTTATTCAATGGAACTGGTGAGGCCTCCTGGAATATCTTGATGATGTCTTATGAGTGATTGCATTCTAATCAGCCAAAATTAATGTGTTTCCAAGAAAGCCCTTTGAACTCCAGACACACAAATTTCTTCAATAATTACATGGTATTTAGGAAGGATAGAAAAGGTGGTGGCGCATCTTCGGGTGGTGTCTCAATCGTTCCTCAAAAAACCTTCGCATATCGCACTATCCAATTAAATATCGCCGTTGAGGTTGTTGCCTTTCAAACTGTAATCTTTGATAGAAATATAACGGTATGCCCTCTGTATATTTTTCCAGACCTCCACCCCTCAAGCTCCCATTTATAGGGATTCATAGATCCGCTACCCGAGCCCTTCATTCATGTGAGACCCAGATAAGCCTCCCACAATAAATATAGAACTGATGTACATAAAAACTCCTACACAAGCAACGCGAACAACGTTTTACAAGACAGCGAGTGCGACAGAGCGTTGCGATCTCCCCAAAATTGTTCACCGCTTCCCTCGCGCTGCTATTTTGGAAGCTTCAGGAAGGAAACGAAGGATTAAAAATAAATGAGAAATACTTAAGCAATTTTGGAATTGGGGACAATAATGCCTTGCATAAAGAGTACCATGAGCGGATAAGAAAATGTTTGAGGAGGTACAATGCGAGAGCTTGGTTGTAGGAGTACAAATATTGCTACGGTATCTTAGCTGAAGAGGCTCAGCAGAGGAAGATTGCTTGCATAGCCAATGGACCACATTGGGACATGTGCAAGGTACTTGCCAAAAGAAGATGACGGTAGCGCACTCGGACTAGCTTTTTCTGCCAAGTGCACAATTTGAATTTCTACCTTCGCCGCTCACGCATAGCGCGTTCAGCCCAATGCGAGTTTTGTCAAGAGGAGGAGACAATCGAACATTTCCTGCTGTCTTGCCGGCGGTTCTCCGGTCTCCGAAATTGCTTCCTGGAGGTTCCCCTCCGGCGCCTGGGTCTTTCCTTGTCTGTATCGAATTTACTGTAATTTGGGGCATCGGGTTTAGGTTTCTGCCACGGGGATGTTTGTAGCTCCCTTCATGCTTTGATTTCACAATCTGATCGCCTACCCTGTTAAAACACATTTCGTACTTTCTTTTGTCTTGTACATGTAGTATCTGCTTTTACTTCAGTAAGTTATAGTTTTTTTTTACTCTGCCCCGCATGGGGCAGAGTAAAGGCAGGAGCCACTGCTCCTGCCGTTACTCTGCCTTTGCGGTCTACAGCCCGGTTCTAACCATTTTGCTGATTCAAGCTATCGTTCAAGACAAAATTAGCAACACGGGTCTCCAGCAAGTGTTCTCACTGAGTCCTCCTTCCACCCGCCACAGTTATACCCCCCCCCCCCTGAACCTCGCTATATGTCCGCCGCTCCACGGTGCCAAAATCCCGCTGACTGGAGAACCGCAGACGATAAGCCCATCTGTTTCACCTGTCGCCCTGTTGCCAATGTCGCTAGGTACTGTCAGAACCATTGGCTTCGACTTTCCAGGAACACCTTCTCAGCAGACCGGTACTCGACTGACGTGCCCCGCCGTTTCTCTTCTCGCACGTCGCCAGAATCCATCGCTAATGCCGCTAGCTCTGCATCCCGATTAGGACGCTCGCCCCGGCCGCCGCGCGACCAGTCACCTTCGCCGCAGAGCCGACACCTTTCAGCGTTGGCCCCCCCTCAACGCTTCTGACCAGAAAACTGATATATGCAGCGCCCAGAGGTGACGCTGCATTCCGACCGCACCTCTAAAATCCTCATTCAACGTTGCCGACCAGAGAGAATTTATTCGACTTTGAAGTAGACGGCGTTCCGATCACCGCTCTAATAGATACAGGGCACATACCTCGATAATGAGTGCTCCCTTTCGTCATCGCCTCCGTAAAGTTTTGACGCCAACCATTTCGTAAGTTCGCGTCGCTGATAGGGGGACACCGCTCCTTACCGGAATGTGCACGGTCCGTGTAACCATTGCGGGCCACACAACGACCGTCTTGTTCTCTGTTTTAGAAACATGCACCCTATGTGTGACTCTGGGCCTTGACTTTTTGTCAGAACATTCTGCACTAATAGATTGCACGACGGGTTTACTACGCCTCGAGGTACTGCTTTCGCCTGATGCTCCACACGCCCCAGTTTCCCCGTCATTATGTTCAGCTAAGTTCATCCGTCTGCGCCTTCAAGCCTTCACCGATGTTCCGTTGTCCACCCGCCACCCTCTCCCTGACGGTGCCAACCTCGTGTCCCCTGCCACCAACGTTCTCCTAACGCGCAATGGGATCCTACCGAACTCTGTTGTAACCATAAAAATTTAAGACCATAATTCCAATTGTGAATTTTGTATTGCATTCCCAAGTACGTTCCCTGGTAATTTCCCTCGCCTCAGTTTCTCAGCAGCACGACATTGAAATTTTTGCGCTACCCGTTGACACTTCTGTACCGGCTGCCTCTCGTGACGTAATATCTACCACGAACTCAGCGGAAAAGTTTGCACAATGTTCAGCGGCGAACATTCGGTACCACACGCCCAATCACTATGCGAGCTTCTCCTATCGTACTGTGACATTTTTTCACTTCTAGAACTGCCCCTTGGGTCAAACACATGCAGTGAAGCACCGAAAAAACACAGGCGATGCCAAGCCAATTTACAGGCGACCATATCGTGTGTCCCATGCGGAACGCGATGCAATTCTAAAAGAAGTAGAATCTATGCTTGATAAAAACATTATCGAGCCTACCTGCGGTCCGTGGGCGTCCTAAGCAGTTCTGTTAAAAAGGAAGGACTGCACCTGGCGCTTCTGCGTCAATTACAACCACGACAATAAAATAACCCAGAAGATCGTATACCCACTGCCAAGAATAAACGACGCTCTAGACTGCCTTCATGAGGTTAAGTTCTTTTCCTCAATTGATCTCCGCTCGGGGTATCAGTATATCTCTGTCGATGAGATGAACTGCCAAAAGACCGCCTTTGTCACACCCGATGGACTTTACCAATTAAAGGTCTTGCCGTTTAGGTTGTGCAATGCGGCAGCGACCTTCGAAACAATGATGGATTCTCTTCTTCGCGGGTTCAAATGGTAGACTTGCTTGTGTTACTTGGATGACGTGATTGTGTTTTCGCCATCATTCGTAGCTCATCTATCGCACCTTTCGGACATTTTTTTCATTTTCCGAAGTCTTGGACTACAACTAAACTCTTCGAAATGTCGATTTGCTCGCCACTGTATTACGATCCTCGGCCATCTCGTCGGCGATGAAGGGGTTCAGTCTGACCCAGAAAAAAGTCAACGCCCTGAAGAACTTCCCAGTTCTGTGTTCTACAGACGCTGTGCGTAGCTTTATTTGACTTTGTTCGTATTTTCGACGTTTCATCAAAAACGTCTTACTATCGCCCGTCCCCTCAATGACCTCCTCAAAAAAGACGTTAGTTCTGCTGGGGTATCGACCAAGATGAGGCTTTTCAAACGCTAACATCCCTGCAATGCACTCCCAAATTTTAGCCTACTTCAAAGCGGCCGCTCCAACCGAACTGCGAACCGATGCCAGCGGTCATGGGATATGCGCCGTACCAGCCCAATGCTAAAATTGCCACGACCGCGTTATCGTGTACACCAGTCGCCTCCTCTCCCACGCCGAATGCGACTTTTCTATCACCGAGCGGCAATGTCTTCTACTAATGCGAACCGCTGGAACGTTTCCTCCCTACCTGTATGAACGGCCCTTCACTGTCGTTACAGACCATCATGCGGTATGTGGGATCTCTTCGTCGAAAGATCCCACCGTACGCTTGAGTCGCTGGGCACTACACCTTCAAGACTATACTTCTTCCGTCGTCTACAAGTCTGGTCGCCTTCATCATGACTCTGACTGCCTATATCGTTATCCGGTGGATCCTCGCGAGACTCTGCCCTAATCGTGCTTCATATTTATTTCGGGATTACTCCACATAGGTGACGAAGAGCGTCGCGATCCCTCTTTGAAATCCATCATCGCCTGTCTCACCATCGGCCCCCCTGCACCTACCACGCATCTTTTCGACTCCAGGATGACATCCTTTAACGCAAGAATCTCCGTCCAGATGGCCTTGAGCTCTTGCTTGTTGTCCTAACCACCTCCGTTTACACATACTCAAAAAAAATACAACCATCGCGACTGGGAAGTGGCGTTGCCGTACGTCACGTTCGCTTACAATTCACCCCATCACGACACCGCAGGCTCGTCCCCATTCTACGTGCTCTACGACCGCGAGCTATCTTTTGGATGCGACTATCATCTCATTCAGTCGCCTTGTCCCTCTATACGGCGTTGTTGTCCGTCCACACCTCTCCCCCTACACTATAAAAAAATAATAGTTAGCGGCGCCCGGTTTCGATCCCACAACCCTGTAGGCGGAACAAGAGGTACAAGGTGGTCTTCCCACTGCGCCACTAAACCGAGACAGAATGAAATGCTACGAACGCGCCTTATATCCTTGACTCATTCAAATTACGTCAAGATGCTACTGATACAACGAATCATGGGGCAATGATTAACAGTTGCAATAAAATAAAAGAAGCTCCCACTTACAGAAACAATGATGGAGTAAAGGTCGTTGCGACAGCGAAGCCCCAAGCATACCACTTAGAGAGATTGACCAAGAATGGGCCAATAAAACATAATACTAATCATAAAACATAATAATCATACGCGTTCCCGACACGTTTCACGCGATTTCAGAATCAATCCAACGGAAACACTAAGTGAACCCCACGATGCGTCGCATCTACACAGGGTTCCCCTCGCGGGGAGGTGGGCGCGATTTTCCACTTGACACCCTTTTACCTCCTCCTCAGCTGACAACTGAGTATGCCGAAGCCTCCATCGCTGATGCCGCCCACGTTCGCCAAGTTGTCCGCCGTAACGTCCTCTCATCACGTCTCCCAAAAGACGTGCTACGCCTCCCGACACCGACACATTTACTTTCCGCCCGGATACCTTCTCCTGGTGTGGTCGCCATTGCGCCTCGTTGCACTTCCTGAAAAACACCTCGTTCCCTATTCTGGTCTTACCGTGTCATCCGAAAAATCATCGATGTCACGTACGAAATAACAGCGGCCATGCCACCATCCACATCCTACCGTTCAACAACGGACGTTGTTCACGTAGCCCGCCTGAAATCGCACCACGATCCACGAGCTGCGTCGCTATAGCCAGCACCGAGACGGCGCTTTCCGCCGCGGAGGTTATGCTGTGGCGTTTTAGCTGGAGAGGATAAGCAGAGGAAGAGTTCGTGCATAGCCTATGTGCCACATTGGGACATGTGCCAGGTACTAGCCGAAAGAAGATGACGGTAGCGCACTGGGACTCGGAAAACGAGCTAGATGTAGAAGTAGAAGAGCATCTTGCGCCTTGCCTGATCGGTGCACTCGGAATTGAAAATACACTTTGGGTACCTCTTGTACCGCTTGGATACCCGTCTTCCTTCACGTAACCGTAACAATATATATAAATATTTCTAATAACTAGTAAATACTCATCCCGAGAGAGCCCTCTTTCGCCTATACAAGTCAGTGCTTTACAAAATGTACAACCTACCTGCATAGGTATTTCATGGTGGGTCAAAACTAGTACAAAAGAGCCCAGGTCCGACCACGTATGGAAAGAGGTTCACTCGGCAAGGAATACAAATAACTGCTAGTAAGATTCGTTAGTTGTTGCAAAGATTGTAGACAAAAATGCATCTTTGTGGGGATAAAATATTAGGTGGGAACTTGGCAGGTTGCTGACAACTCTAAAGAAATCAAGGCTTCTGAAGCTTCAATAAAACGGACAAAAACAAAAATACCGGTAATGCGCACACAGCAAATGCTGCTTTCCTGGAATTAGAGAATGAACTCTGGTCGAAAGATGTCATTTTTCAAATGAAGAAAAAAATTGGTCTTGGGAAAGGTGTGTAGTGATACGAAATGACAGCCTCTAGACCACCACAGTATCCGACGGGTACCGACACACGGGTATTGAAAAGAAGGAAGGCACTTAACTTGATCGAGTGCAGAAATAAGAAAATAGGGAAGCAAACACTCCGGCGCAGCAGCTCAGGATAGGCGCTGTTTTTTGTCAATGGGAGAAGCCTTCGTCTCGCGGTGCACATAAAACTCTTACAATGATGGTGAGCGTTCAACTTCAATCCCAAGCCTATCGCTGAATCATATATTTTACCTATAATACTGCGCAAAGGTGTGTCTACACGCCTAATTACATATATTTCATATAATAAATACTGTTTAATGGTGGCCTACCTTACTCAATTTATGGATTCAATGGGTGGCATAATGGTGGCAATGGTTATGGGTGGCTGAAATTTACGCGCTTCATTTTAAATGTAATTGCGGAGTAAGTCAACACGCAGGTATTGTTACATAGACGAGGAAGCAAAGTACACAATACAAGGGGCCAACAAGACAAAAGATAGTTTTATGATGTTCTGAAAGAAAAATGGTAGAAAAGGCAAAATAAGACCTTCAATGAGAACCATTGAACTTACAAGTTTCACAAAGGGGTTTTACACTGCTCGGGATATCTTAATCACAAATAACTATGCTGGTATGCTACTACACAACTACACGTGACCTGGCTACTGTTATTTTATTAGGCACTAACTGTATTGTCAAATACATTGAGGGTACACAGCGACAAAGCGCACTTTGTTCTCAATGAAGTCATTGGCTTGCTGATAACAAAGATGTAGGTACACTTTGCTGCTAACGCATCAAAAATTTAGTTGAAGCAAAATTCGAAAACACCGAGCAGCTGCAACTTTGTGAATATAAGATAGGTACTGCTGTGAGGTTAAATAGATCATTACGGTTGAGCATTTGGAGTGCAATCACTCTAGTTATACAATTTTATTGAAGAGTACAATGACCGATTTACGCATGCTTTAGTGGCCGGAGCCAAATAAGCAAACTTTTTGGTAGTGGTTTACTGAAAAAATGTTTTATGCAGAAACATGTGTAAAAATTCACACACTTCCGTTTTGTTCTATAGACCATACATTCACAAATGTCATATTACTGACTTCCTAATGTGCACTGGGAATATGAGTAATCAACTTGTGCAGCGACTGCATTGCTAATGCTCTGAATCTGAGGCATTTCCAGTGTAATAAAGCTCTATATCTGTAACTTTGCTAGTGAAAACGTCATCTGTTTATTCATGCATTGCTTCGTCGAGCAGCTATTGGAAGGTATACTTATGTGCCCACAGGTCCAAAGATTAGGGACCCTAGACCAACTCTCAGGTTTATTTTTCTTCGACATGGAAGAATGGAAAATTTTGTGCGGTATAAGTGCGAAGGTTACGTAGTTAAACTACATCTCAGCTGCACGTATAGCTTGCGGGCTGCTACAGGAGAAGAAATATCTTAAAATTGTTGTTTGTTGTCCGTAAGCTTTTGGTCGCCGTATGTAAGTAAAAAACCTCAATAGCTTATGCAGTGTATATTTTGGAGCAGCCACGGTGCATGATACCATAAGTCATTGTGGTTTAGCGAAGATTGAGTCTACTGCTTGACATTGTCTACCTATTTACATAGCGTACTTTTACATTGTCTACCTTTTTACATAGCGTAATATTACAATCTGTACATAATCACCAGTACTAACCTAAATGGCGATGCTTTGTCACTTTCAACTTTCTACATTTTTGTCGTCATGATGTGTGTACATTTCAAACAACTTGCTCGCGGCAATACACATTGATCTGAGGCTCAGCTTCTCAAGAGATAGATTATCGTCTTTGATGACAATTTGCGCGTCTCTAGTCCCACTCTTCAAGCTTTGTTCAGCCCACCGCCAGCACGGCACACCAATGCTCTTACGCTGAAACCAGTCTGCAAGTCGGCATGCGGACAGGCGCATTAGAATATCACGTGCTGCCATAGCAGCTCCCACTTTGCTGCCCTCTATGACGTCTACAAATGCTGGATACTCTTTCTGGGACTAAGAAATGTTTGTCGCCTATTGTTCTCGTTTCTCAAGCATCCGGCTACTCTTACCGGAAGCGCGCGTGGTCCGCCGAACGAGAGGCGAAATACTTTTAGTCGGAGTTACTTACTGAGGTAGCGCCATAACTTTGTAGGGTTACTTTTGATGAAGTTGGCATCGTTTCTTGCTCAGTTGTTGCTTCTTCGGTTTACATTAATTTGCAGATCATACTTCAGAGCAATAAATTGTGGAGGGAACGTTTTTTTCGTATTTCCCAGGCACTTATTCTTTGTTTTGGTCGGTAGTATATTCTGCCATTATCTGGGTTTCTTATGATGTTTTTTTTTTAATTTTTCGGTGAAATGAAATGTTTAATGCAGAATTTAAAAAGGGGATTAAACTGTTTGCACAAATTTCGAACGTTATTGATGCTAACAAACTTGATGGTCTTCTAAATAATTATATACACCTGTGTCATCGGCTCTATTAAAGTCTTTTACTTCAGCTGCAGGATATTTTCTTTTTTACATCTCGGAAAATATACTGAAGCAGAAATATATTAGGTTATGGGCATACGTTTAGGGTTCAACCTGTGTAGCTGCAGGACATTTTTCTTTTTACATCTCGGAATATCTACTGAAGCAGAAATATATTAGCTTATGGTCAAAAGTTTCAGGTTCAACCTGTAGTGTTCTCGAGCTGAATTGTTCAGAAAGGAATTGGAGATCCACAAGTGCATTCATTGAGGTGTAATCACTCACAATCTTTTCAATTATAAAAGTAAGAATTATATCAACTAGCTCGTCGGCTGCTACGGAAATCCCAGATTGCATGTTCCTCCAATCAAAAATTGTTTAGTTAAAGGTTTTTGTCACGGAACAAGTCAAGACCACTTGGAGGACGGTAAAGACCGCAAAATAAAAAAACGTATCTACTTGCACCTACACTCTTAGAAGCACACGTTAAAGATTACAGACTTCATAAGCGACAGTAACTTCAGTATTATCCTTAGTTATCACCCTAACGCCACAACCGCGGGAACCCCTATCGCTTCTGTACAGCCTGTAGCCCGACGGCAAAACTTGGTAATCCATAATTTTTTTATGAAGCCAAGTTTCACTTACAACACTTATTTGAGGTTCTTGTGTCTAAACAAGTGTTCGCAATTTATCTGTTTTGGTGTCAATGCTCCCCGAGTTATTTAGAAGCAGACGAATCTTTCGCTCCTTTAGTTGCTAGCTTCTTGACGTAATGTTGTTCCTCCTCCGCATAGCCTTGCGTGAGGTAGAGGTGTCGTCCCAACAATAAAGTTGTTTATCCATAAGAAGCGTTTACTGTACGAGCGATAATTTCTTCCCGTGTTTTTATCTTTCTTAGAACTTTCTTACAGCAATTTTTGTTGAGCGGCATTTCTGCGGAGTGGTTTTTTTAAATTATGCTAGTTCCTTACAATTTTTTAGCATTGCTCATGACTTCCTCCTTTACAGTGTAATCTTCAAAGTAAAGAACTGTAGGCCGTTTTTCGGAAGGTTTTTCTAGCCTATAAATTCTAGCGATTGTTTCAGTACGGTGTTCGACGTGCTTTTTACAGTCGGCATCTCGGAATTCGATCATTCATTAAATATATATTCCTCTTCTCCGTTATTTATATTCGTTTCAGTTTGTGCCAGGTTTGATAACAACGACTTGTCATGGGTATGCCGTGATTTCAAAACGAATGTCTTGGAAGAAGGTTGGTTTGGTGTAGAGCTTGGTTTTGGTTAAGATTGTTCTTCTTTGCGCGCAACTGCAGAAGGAGTCATCTTGTAGGCTTGTAGTTGTGTGTGCTGAGTTTGGTGGGATGCTTGTATAGATACTTGGTGGGACAGGATCTGTGTGAGATGCCGAGACTAGTTCTCTGCTGTTTTTCGCAGAGCAGAAATTTCTCTTTCAATGTTGGCATAGAGGGCCCGTTGAAGCCTCGGAGGTATAGCTATCTTTGTCGCTCGGGAAGCTGAACACTTTCGGCGTTGTACACGCTATCGTTTCGGAACGTGTGGGGAAGCTTTGAAGATCTTAGGGATACCTTCGGTGCCTTTTCGGAATAGGCGGATCTTCTCCATAGCGGCTGGGAGAGCGGTGTTCTATTCGTTTTCGTTTTCCTTTCAAGGGCTTGTCTTCTTCGGGGCAAGTGGCTTCTGTCGCCAGGTGACCGTTCCCCTTACACTTGACGCAGTAATATCTTGTCTGCCACCTTCTTTTTCTTATGACAGTTGCCACACCCACTGCATATTTAGTCATTGCTGCAGTACTTTTTCATGTCCCCTTTTCTATGGCAACGGTACGTCATCAGCATGCGTGCAACGTATGAGGTAACATTGAATATTTCGCTGTAATATTTGATTTGCTTCGGCAGTACAAGTGAATCAAATGTAAGAAGCGCCCTTCCGCTCTTGCCCATCTGCCTTGCCTGGAGCACATTAGCAGTTTCACATCCCCGCACACTATAAGTTTGCTGTTGGTATCATTTGGGTCCGTTGTGATGACGCCCTCCGAGACAATTTGGCCATAAAGGCGCAAATTTCAACTTCGAATGGTTTGCCGTCGACAACTACGAGGTGGCTGGGCCAAAATTATCGGTGTGAAGTTCGTCTTACGTGGTCATTGAAACAGCTTTGGACTTCTCGTTGGTTTATAAATCTTGCGACGTTTTTTAGCTTTGCGTTCGGTGGCATAGTTTGAATCAACTTATGACCCGTGACCATTGGGATGGCAGTAGTAGAGCGGTAATCTCTCGGGCGGATGACGGCCGTAGTCCGTTGAAGCTTTGTGCGTTCCGCATCAATTTTGCGGTAGGCCTACCGGGATCGCCGAGAGCGGCGGGATTGTGCATCCTGCCAAGATCCGTCATCCGTGGAATCTTCATCGCGGTGCTTCTATAGTTCTTCGTCTGGGGTGATTAGGTTTTTCGTAGATCGTGTCGGTAATCTTTCGTTTATGTTGCCGTTTTTCAGATTCGCTGTGCATGAGGAGGTGTGTCCTGCCTGGCGATCTGGAATCCACGGGCACCGTTACCGGGGGAACCGACATCTTGGTGGTGCGACGGTAGGGCAGCCGTACTCGTAACCACGCCTACCCCGCTTAGGCTTGGCCCAGGCGTAGTAACTTTGTGCTACCGGTAGTACATCTTCTGTCGCCGGAAAGGCCACAGTAAACTTTGCAGAATCTAGTCCTTACGTGCTTAGGAGAGACTCAACCAAAAATTATAGTGGCATTAGCTTTAAAATGGCGCTTACTGCATTCGATGCAAACAGCGACCGGTACCCTTACGTGCACTGTTCCACACCCGTGGCGCCACCCAGTTCTGCAGTAAAAGAATTGGTGAGGCCGTACAACGTTAAATGAAGTTTGTTGGATGCTAGCGTAGTTCTGGTTCTGAGAGCATGCAGTGTACGTCAATAGCAATGGAATTCTGCTTGGCGCAGTCAGCAGTGTAGATGCGAATGTGCAGTTACCTTAGAGCGAGATACGGATTAGCAGAGAGAGACTTATCTTATTATGCCAATTGTGTATTGCGACGTGGTGGGTACCCCTAGTTTTCGGCTCCATTATTCAGGGTGCCGGGGGCTGTTCTGGCGATTTTTTGGCACAGTTCGTCGTAGTCGGCGGTAGACCGTGGCTCACACCACTGCTCCTCTGTTAAAGGGTGCTTATTATTTTCAGCCTCCCGTGTGGGTTGCCTTTTGGGTTTGCTTGTGGGTTGCACTTAGGGCATCAGCTTCGGGTACTGGGTTAGATAAAGTTTGTGTAGTCGGGACAGGTGCGGGAACGTGTTCGTTTGGATTGATAGGACGCGAAGTTGCTAATGAAATTCTTGTTTCTTGTTGTAGTTTAGAAAAACTTACATAATATATGGCCATTACAGGAACGAGAAGCAGTACTCGGGTGCTGGCAGCTCAGGGAAGGAAGGCGCGAGCCCAGGCGTGAGCCGGTGGACTCTAGAGTGTCACGGCCAGGCAAAATTAGGGACCTTGGATGCAGCCACCGTTCTTGCATCATTTTCGTATGGCGCGTGCCTTTACACTTTCTCCGTATCCATCTCCGCACAGGCCCTTGTAACGAACACGTGATTAGACCGCTAGTCCGCGCAATTGGTGATAACACTGACTTCCCGTTGGCTAAGCTTGAAGGTCAGATTAATATTAGGTATTTTTTATACAAAGAGTTTTCTGGGTCTGTACCTGCAGGTATGAAGCTTACATTCGAAAAGGCAAGCACCACACACTTTGCCATTGTTTTGACCTAACATGAACGTTGCAACGTGTAATGTATGCACTGAATAATACTGTTGCAGATGCTTTGCAGCATGGGCCCATGCAGACGAAAAGCCCAGCAGCAGAGGACGGAAACCCAATACAGTAGGCGGCCGAATTAAATATACAGGCCGAACTGTCTATTTATGACAATTGTTTTGATTGTTTTAACTGCGCCAACCTGAACCCTAGGCAACCATACCTTTGCCTTTTTTTCTTCATTGTTACGAATGTTCGCCGCCTGTTTTGAGCTATATCGTAATGTGTGCCATATCAAGGACCAAGTGTGAACCACATCTTACAGCGTGATAAACAAAACCCGTTTTGTTTCAAAACCGATTTTCGAACTGATTGTTAGTACATATATAAGAAATATATTATACATATATTGATACATACTACATAGAACACCACGTCACGCTCAAAAGGGCCATGAAGAATAACTACAAGCTCGGTTCCTTAAAACGTTTTTTTTTCCTTATCGTAATACCAATTAAATGCCATGTTCAAACAATCAGGATAACAAAAAAAAAACATTCAACAGTTTCGAACCAACAGCCATATTCTGGCGATTTTTATAAGACGTCAAAGAATTGTATTTTTGCCGTTGGCGGTGCAGACGTAAGCCATACCGAAAAAAGAAGATTTGGAGATTGTTCAGTAGCATCACTTGAATAGCAACGCGCATAGCTCACTACGTCGCGAAATTCACAAGGTAAATGTTTTTTTTGTTTTTTGGTTGCGTACAGGTCTTTTATGGTTGCAAGGGAGGTGACTGAGCTACCACTTCAGTTCTCTTAAACGGAACAATGAATAGAAAGTACAGGTTTGTTGTCTTGGAAAGAACAAGGTCGTGAACGCAAAATGCAAGTGCGTTTCCTTAAAAAAGGCGTTTTATTGTGTCCTGAGCGCTGGTCCGGTAGCAAACAATGCTTTATTCACTGAGAGGAGAAGCCGCTAGGGAGCTAAGTGTTACTCATGCCTTTTGTGTGGGCTCCGTAAGTATTGGCATTTCGAGCACAACGCCAGCCTTGCTGATTGGGGGAGTTAGTGAGTAGTATCCACGAAGAACTGCGCTGACCCTCCAGATGTAACCATTCCTCGACAACGAGCTCATTATGTTCAAAAATCGGCCCACGCTGCCGCATGCCCGCGGTTAGTCATAGCAGACTGACGGCGTTTTTCAACGAGCGCAGCAGCAAGACCCACTGCCATGGCCGCCGACTCAGCCCTTGCCGCTGCTGCTCTTTCAGCCTCAGAGCACCATTACGCCTTGGCTAGAAAGGCGACATAAGAGGGCACTTCAAAGGACACGAGAAGAATGGCTTCCAAACTTCCTACCGAGACTTATTTGAGCAACGGCTCTGACACGGCATAGTCACACCACGCGCCTCAAGGCGAAGACACCGACTTTGACGAGAAGCAGAACGAGACGAACAACTGTCGACAGTGGAGGCGTAGGACACCGGGTCGGACATACTAAGAAAATTGAAGCCTCCAAGTCTGAAAGGGTGAGTTGGGCTCATTTCATGGTGCAATTGAGACCACTCAGAAAAGCACTAGTACGTGATATCTGGACAAGCCATTAATCATGCCATTGGCTTTAACTCCCCAAGCACCAAACTAGCTGAGATGGCGGCCATCAATTGGGGCGATGCGGCAAACAGTGTCATATACACCCTCAAAGATTGTGACCCTGCAACAACATGGGCTTGCACAAAACGCCTGACTTTTCGTAGCAACCTTTGTCTCGCACCAATTGAAGTGTAAATAAAGCAAATCGATCGTAACAGACACGCATAGCACGGTGCCATAAGAATTAACCCCACAGGAAGCACAAAGACCATTTTTAGTTGGTTTCGCTGTGAGCAGGCGGATATTATCAAAGTCCAAAAGATAGGGAAGTCTGACGGTGCTGCGCTCACCTTTGATCTGCTGTCATCCCCGGGTTGTCAAGCGCTAAATAGGAGTTGTTGCGGGTAGCTGACTACCGACCAAGTTGAAAAGGACGTAGAATGGGGCTACTGGGTGATGCATCATCTTGAATTGCGCTAAGTGTACACACAAAAAGGACGCTAGCAGGACTGGGCTTGTGCCTTGTTCCAGTACTGTTATCCACCTTTTGTGTGTCTACTTTACGCAATTCAAAATGAAATACCAACGAAGGTCTATTTTATGGCCTTAAAATCGGGCACGTGGCTAAATTCTGCCCATCGGCTACTGTGGGCCGTAATGGCGGTCTCCATCATCCGCCTGAAGCAACGTGAGCAACCTCGTCATACTGTGCGCCATGCAAAGAACCCAGCCACGTGGCAATCAGATCCGTGTGCCCAAGTCGCACCGCCCAACAGGGAGAGCGTCAGATGGGAACATCTAAAACAAGAACCGGTGTCGCATGGGCCGATATAATGGCAGGCCCTCACAAAGACAGTGCCACCCAATCACAAAAAGAGGACACTAATGCCATCGTGCAAGAAGACAAGATTCCCAAACAAGAGATGGAAGAACTCGCAGGCAAACTACTCGAGTTACGAGCAGAAATTCATCAGGACTGGACACCCAACCACGTGCCCAGTGACCAGGGCCACCATTTTTTCGGTGCAGCCGCTTCAAATAAAAAATGGCTCCCTACATATTACCACCATACACGTATCATGAAATCGGTAACCAAACAAATTCTCGCTCAAATGGAGACGAAACGCAAATTTGAGTAGTCTCAGGAATTGCAGAGAGCCGTTAAAGGAATTCCAGAACTGCATAACTACTGCATTCGTTCCCTTAAAATGAAGCTTTACCAACTCGAAGACCAACTCTACTCGAACACTGGAACTGCAACTTTGAATGAAGGAATGGTGCACAAAAAACCATATCAAAACTGAAATGTCGCCATTTTCTCCAAAACGGCTTCCTGTTGAAACCCCAGGGTCGCTGAAATAGCCCTCTCGCTAATCTTCTAAAGAAAAAACGCTGACAATGGAACATCCTTAACTAGGCTACTTTTATGGATCCCAACTTGTGCACCCTGGTCACAACACACCTATTATAAGGGTAAAGCAGCCATCATAGTAAGTAAATATTGTAAACCCGTCCAGTACAGATTGCAGCAAATAAGTAATGCCCACTGAAATATTTGTCCGAATCAAACCCCTTAGCAATAAGCCTATTCTTCTCGTCTCAGCATACTGCCACCCTAAAGCAGTTGAGGGAACGGAGATGATTACGACTGGATCACTCGTCTCGCAACAATTCCTTTCGATGACCGGGTGTTGCTTGGGGCGCCTTTAACACACGCAGTACCCAATGGCGCTACCAAAAGTTCAATGCTCTAGGAAAACACCTGGAATCAAACCTTGAGTTCCGAAACCTATCATCTGAAATGAGAGTTTCATGCCTACACGGGCTGGATGGCGCTCCTAGCAGTCTCATACCACCCCCGATGGTACTGTTTCAGCACCGGGATGTATTAAAAAATGGGAAACGTCCCGTACGACATGAGAGAGCGATCACTATCCCATTTTTTCTCATCCCAACCATTGCCACCTGTATTGAAGACGCAAAGTCCTCCAGTGTAGAACCGATATCGACTACTCTGAAAATAGGAACAACGGACGTACGCATGGCAAAACTGCTTTGTACTGCCGAACACTTGACGGAGTGATTGCCAAGAAAGCGGCGGCAATACAGGCACTTTATGACGCCTAAAAACCATTACAAACAAATCAGTCAGTCCAACCGGTGTCCAGAACTTTATATGGCACGACCTCTATGACCGTCTACGGAAGAATTAAGGCTAGTAAAAACTATGGGCGTTTTCCATAGCCTTGTTGATCGGAAGTCAAACACCAAGATTTCTATTATAGAAAAATGGTTGTTACAACCAGTGCATTTCATAGTGGAGGACAAAGTCACGCGTACCTTCTGCCTCCCGGCAACTCTCAAACGGGACCACTTGCCTCTCCTAACTCGCCTCGCAATCGCCAACCCACAAGAATATATCAAACACTTCACAATGGGCGAACTTGTCTTGGCCCTGGGAAAGAAGAAACAACACCGCGCCCTTAGCCAAGACGGTATCAGATGGCAAGAACGACGTAATCTGCCTACAGCCGCTTAAGAAGCTGTTAAACAATCAATGAATCCTTGAAACACAGCTGAAACTAACCATCATTCATCTCATTCCTAAGCCTGGAAAACAATTTCGTCAAACGGGAAACCTTCGATCGATTGCCCTCACACCTACAATTTGTAGGCTCATCGAGAGACTCAGCAACAAGCAGCTGCAATACCATCTCGAGAAAACTGCCTGGTTCCACCCATCTCAGACCTGCTTACGCCCCAAGCTGTGTACCCACAAATGCATCTGGCCAATCCGACGAGTTATTAAGAGAAAATCTCGAAAAACCTTATCTGATTACCTTCTGGCCACGGATACGCGAAAGGCATTTGCCAACGTCAGCCATGATGTTTTTATACAAGAACTTCCAGCTTCGTTCCCTAGCCAGCAACATGAGAACTCCAAGGAACACCGGCCAATTCGATTCCGCAGAAACAGCTCCCAGTTGGCACCTCAAACAAATCACCATTGCATGTTTCGGGAAATCTGCGATGTCGTATTCCGTAACGTACCTTAAACAAAAGTTAGTAGGTTGACGAAGACTGTCGCCATCGCAAAAAGACATTTTGTCGCTTTGGTTACCATCTCCGTTGCTATATGGTGCACTGATACCGCTCATGAACCTTTGTCGGCATTCCTTTTTTCTTCTCGCTTGAGTGGTACCTGACTCTATTTTACGGTTGGTAATAATGGTCACTAAATGGTCACTAGTAATGGTAATAAAATGGTCACTAGTAATGGTCCTTAGTAATGTATTGGTTAATGTATTTGTCACTAAAGTTGCTGTTTTGCTTGAACCCGCTGCTCAATGTCATCAGACAGCGCGCCCTAAAGCAGTAAAACATCTTTCTATGCAGTGCGTGCGAAACCCACTAGTGCATTATAGTTTACGTATTTGTAGCTGGAATTGTTTGCCCCAGTGTCCCTACCTGCATAAATACATTACAAACATTTCAGTTGAAATAGCTGTATTTGCAACTTTTTATTTGCCGATACGTTTATTCTGTTTTGTGGCCTGAACCAACTGCAACGTACTGCCAAGTATACATTCGCAAGTTCAACGTTGAAAAGTTTGTAATGGGCCGCATGGCTACTGTTTTCTTATTTCTCCACTACGCTTCTGTGGCAGATACAATGCTGATCGCAACATTTGGCCAAAACATAGACACTGGGGTTGGAACGATCTGAACGCTGAAATTATAATGCAGTAACCACGTGCAGCGATGGCGACAAGTGACGCGAAATGTGTAGCTCAATGAGTACCGCGAACATTACGTGTGGGGGACCGAGACAAGCATAAAATGAATGCCTTTTCGCTAATGGCATCCGTCGTCGTCGCTCGTCGCTGCCGGTCACTTGTGAGCCACGCCACCGTCCTGTGTATAGAATTTTTCACTTGTCTGTTTCGCCCACAAAACCTGTTTTCTGTACTCATCGAGTGGCAGGTTTGGCGGCGCGCGCCGGCGCAGATGCATGTAGTTACCCGTTAACAGCGCGTGCCCTCAATCGAAACGCAAAGAATCTGTTTGTGCAGCATTTTATTACGATGCTGTACGTACCGCATTCACTAAATTATTGTACTTTAGTGCCTATCACGCGCTGCAAGCGCGCCTATCCCTTCATCTAATGCACACAATTCTTTGGGGCCTTGCAGGTAGCCATAGCCACTGCACGGGAGCCACTCTAAACCTACCTGCCAAGCTAAGAGCAGGATAGCGCTGCCACTATTCGGGCGACCGTGCTTGCTACCTGCGAAAACATTCGGCGAGCGAAAGCATCCGGTTAGGATATGAACACTTCACTAAACAAGTGTGTTGAACTGTTCCAAGCATTTACGCTGCTTTTACACTGGTGAAAAAACCACCATTGAAAGCTACGCAACGGTCAAAATGAGTCACAAAAACTTTACGGAAACCACTTATGCGTACTGAAGTTAGATAACGACTCGGCTTCGTTAAATACACAGGGTAAAAAGCCGAGGTTGAATCTCCCTTACATTTCTTCGTCCCGTATTTAAATCCAGTGTCATCATAGCAGCGAGAGTTCCCAAGTGTATGGCGCGAATGCGCTTTGGCCAGTTGTGAGCTGATCACTCCACACTGCACGTTGTGCAAGTTTCGGCGTCCGCGGTGCAACGCCTCTCATGTTAGTCCGAAAAAGAAACTAGTTTCTTGCACGCACGCATGGAGTAACGAATATACGGCTTGCTCTCGTGTTCATGATCTCGCGCTGACGTAAAAGTACGTAAGCAATTAGCGATTAGGACGATAGCGCCCATACAATGTTCCGTGTGGCATGAAACGGCTATTTCACTTGACCGCGTGCGTAGCACATTGTTTTGAAGGTGCTGCCCTTTATTACGCGTTGACCAGACATCACGGTGTCTCACGATCAGTCCGTTTCCTGCCCGGTCTTGGTGCTTACACCGCCTATACCGCTTTTCAACTTTTTCCCGATAGATTGTACCGATTGCCGCCACCTTCTTGCGCTCGCATGCATATGCATGGTGACTGGCGCAAGGTAAGCCGAAATTGCCGGTAGCTCCATTGAAATCAGTGCGCACCTTGTTTGATGCCTGCTGTGCCAACTTTTTTATGCCCGATTACAAACCAATGGGAAAGAATTGAGAATGCCGTTTTAAATGTTTTGTAGCTTGCTCCACCCATGTAATTTAACTGAGCGTGTAATCGTTGGAGGGATTCACATGCTAGGACTTTTAGTATTCGGAGTGGGAGTAAGCGGGAATTTCTATGTAACTCTATTAACAAGCTACCAGATTTATTGGAAATCCCCAATTCGGAGTAGGGTCTAGCGAAAGAAAGTTTGACACCTACCTCAATTCCAGTTTTCTGGGTTAGAATCTTGGACAAGGAAGAATGTTCCTACAACAGCGAAGTTTCTGAGAAAGCCGAACAGCTTCGCTTTGTAGCAGTGCGCCTCCTTTAAAGTGGACGTCAAACTTTGCATCGCAACAACGGCATCGTAAAATATATACGTATGCGAACAAAAACACTCTGATGAATTGGTGTACGGGAATGGCACAGTTGCTTCTCCATTTGTACTCCCGCATAGAATGAGAATGAAATTAAAACTCTTCTCGTCCTACTGGAGAGAGGGAGATGATGCGCAGGCTTGCTTTACACTATTGCAGGAATGGAAGTTGGGCTGCAGTCGGTCCTAGACGAGCAGAATACGCGGTTAGTTGTACTCTTTTTTCTCATGGGGAGCAAACATTACTATTAACTGCGGCATTTTCTCATGTGAGTGTGCCAACATTTACAAGAGTGCAATGGCTGTTGAACTCTTTAAATACTCCTCCCATTGCTTAGACTGTGGCCTTCTGGAAGATGGCTTTCTAAACTAGCTGGATAGATACGCCATTTTCAGGGCCTTCAAGCATCCAGACTACACAAAAACTTAAAAATTTTGTCCTTTAACTCTAAGAGTTGGCAAATACCTCTTTTTTTAGGTTCTAAGAATAGTGACATGAGAGCCAATTTGTGATCGCGACGTTCGAATTATGTCAATTGAAACGCAGACAAAATACAATGAGAAGAGATATCCTACTAGCTGGGGGAAATCCGTTAGAGGGGTAGAGCACTAACTAAAATAACTCTCATGATAAGACAAGTCTCAATATGTGTTTATGAATTACAAGGGTACGTCGTACTTCCGGTCTCAGTGCAGTGTCGCGGTTTGAAATTGCGTCTGGAGGACCCGTCGCCGTGGCGACGATGGCTGCTCTCTTGAAGCTTCGCGGGTTTTAAGCAATTCGGGGCGAGACGAATTCCTTGCGAACAACGGTGTGCAAGGTTTTCTGGTGCGTAGGACTTATTGGACGTGGCCCAGTTCAGGGCGCCCGACCGTCATGGTTTTTGTCTTGATCCATCGTTTGTTCTGTTGTCTTGAGATTCCCTCGGTCGTCCTCTGTCGGTGCTGGCAGCTACCGAATGCCGGTGCTTGGCGCGAGCTCAAGTTCATATTTCGAGCGTTTTGTGTGGTATCTGGCAAAAAAAACTTGGCGTCGCGTGCGTGGTTTTGTCTGTTTTTGGCCTAGTCTTATTTTGTTGCTGCATCTCTGTCTTGAGGTTTCTTCGCATTACATCTGCAAGACACAAAGGGAACTGCGCCGACTGGGCCGACTTCACCGCTGGGCTGCGACTGATTTTTTGTCTGTTCACACCAGGCTCGTACGGCGCGAACGAGGAACTTAAAGGGACATTGTTGCACCTGAAAGAGACGTATACCTAAAATATTCAGGACGTTCTTGTCCTGAGCCAGTAGGTGGGAAGGAAAGTCAGGTTGTTTATTCCTGGCGAACCAACAGACTGGTAAATAAAAGGTCCTGTCTCTCACCTTGGTATGACAATTTTTGCTGTTATCAGCTTTGTAATCAAATCATCGCAGTGTGCTTGAAAATGCGCTAATTTAAAGATGTTAGAATATAAGGCTACCCCTTAAAAAATGCAGGCTGGAATTTTTCTGATATTTCATTCGGAGTTTCTTTGAAGATGGGTTACCGCGTGTACCACCACGTTTTCAGTTTTTTTCTGAACTTCTACACATACCTTGAACTCAGAGAAAAAAGGAACCTGACTGGGAATTTTTAAACCATTTTTTTATAGAAAAAAAGCCAACTTGCAGTTATTTTCAAATTTTAGGTACATTTCTTGGGGAAGATTTAAAGTATTGCTTTCTGTAGAACATGGCTGTAAATTTTGGTTATATAGTATGGGACGAAGCTATTTATTTGCAACTATTGGTAATACCGGACAGCACGGCAAATGAAATAGACAGGGCACCCTGAAGCCTTCATGAATATCTCTTTTTATAGTGCCAATGAGCCTAAGTGAAAAAGCCGCCGTCGAAAGCTCCGCAACGGTCAAAATGTGTCACAAAAACTTTAGGGAAACCACATATGCATACTGAAGTTAGAGAACGACTCTGCTCCGTTAAATACATAGGGCAAAAAGACGAGGTTCAATCTCGCCTACATTCACTTGTCTGCAGCATTTCTTCGTCCACTATATAAATCCAGAGTCACCATAGCAGCGAAAGTTCCCAAGTTTATGGTGCGAATGGCACGAATGCGCTTTGGCCAGTTGTGCGCGGATCACTACACAGTGCACGTTGAAGAGGATTGATGTTGAAATCTCCGCCAAGGAACAACCGCAACGTTTTGTAGGACGCATACTCAAGTGGGACATCTACAAAGCTTTTAAACTATTCAGCGTTACCTGAAGGAGGCCGATACAACACAGAAAAAAGTAAGTCGTGTTGCTGCACACAAAGAGCTTCATAATCTTCGGTTAGCGAAGAGAGCTGGGGCAATTTTCGATAAAGCCTGTGTCGCCAGATATATAGATGGCGATGCCACACTGCGCTAATTGGTGCGGTTGGCAGAGAAACAGTTGTAACCTGGCAAAGTAGGTGCTATGTAAAGGAATTAAACCAAGTGTCCGTGAGCATGACGACGTGAAATCTAAATGAAAAGTGCTCAAGGAAGAAAACAAATTGGTCGTATTTATTTATAAAAATTGGTATAGAGTTGAAAAATAGAGGTGGTCTTTTTCGCGCAAGCACACAACCTAATACATCGTGGTTGCACAAATTCCTGATAGAGACGTCATGAGACGCCGACATCACGCTGAGGGACAAGCTATGCATGTGAGTGATACGCACTGTTGCCTAGAATTCTGTAATTCCGTTTTCCGCCACATCTCTTCGAATTCGGATTGAATTGCCTTTGCTTTGTTTAAGAACCTTTGAGGGTTGTTCCCGGAGTCGTTTCAGGGTGCGTGTAGAGCGTGCAGAAAATGTAGTGCGGTCCTGCCTAACGTTTTCTTTCGTTAGCTTGTGGTACAAAATGACCAGCAATCTAAGATTGTGCTAAGAAGTAGTAAATTCATCCACAGGGTTCATACGTGGCGGCTTGTCGTGTAACAAGGAAAATGTGTCCACTGGACTCCTAACAAAAGCACTAGATTCTTTGTGTTAAATGTTTTGAATGCGATGGTGCGAACTCCTCCTAAATATCAGGCCACAGTTACATGATTTTCTTGAGAATAAAATCGGTTTGTCGCAACAAACGAATAACCTCGACAGCCAAACTATAAAACCTTCTTCAGAAGCGGGTGTTTCGCCACCTTAGTCGTTTAGGTGGTTTTCGAAGACTACTTACGCTTTCGAGATACTAATCATTCAGTCATTGCTTCTAACGTATGTTGATGCATTGTGGAAATATTTAACAAACGTACTTAATTGTGCCTTAAGTATTTACCCACTATTTTTCAAGTGCCTAAGTACTTGTTTTTTCACTCGAGATCATTACATGTGGTTTTGATCGTGAGGTGGTCTCAAATAAAAAAAAGCTAAGCTCAAATCGTTGTGTATCATAAACAATTGCGGGAGCAAACCAACCCCTAATCCCCAACAGACGTTTGCGCATAGGGATGCATTTATAAAGGTGTGGTGCTCTTTTGATAATAGCTGCAAAGTCGAAGGTGTTTTGGATTTAGGTTCTGCGGTGGAGATTTACCACAAAACCCACCAACTGCGTGCAGCTTCGCGTTCTCTAGCAACCACATGCGACCGCACCGAACTACGTAAGCTCGCCGCAACGCACGCACCAAAGGCTCAGTCTGCTGCAGGTGTGCTACCTGTTGTTCTCTCTCCGAGCCACAGTGAAGTATGGAGGTGGAGCTTGAACGTGACCTCACAGGAGAGTCAAAGCTCCGCACAGCCGGCGCGGCAACGCACCTCTAACCAACTCTGCTCCATGCATACTTTTGGAAGACTTTAGAAAGTCCGGGCACCCACAAAACAATTACACCAACTCTCCGAAGGGAACTATGTGGTGATTCAAAGCATCGTAACTGACGCTAATGGACGGAATCTTGCTCGACGTCAACGAGTCCTTGCAAGTCGCGCACACCGCGTACTCGCCGTAGTCGTAGCCATCGCCGAACTCTCGCGAAAGAACCTTGATGGTGTTAGTGCGTTGACGATGGTTCTGGATGTTGCCGATGCTGCGTCAGATTGTTGTGGAACCAGAGTCTTTCGCACACCTTGAAGCTGTGTCCGAAGCTAAGGTCCAGGAACTCGCGCTTCAATCGTTCGTCGGCGCCGACTGTCGCGCGCACGGCCGCTTTCGCGGCGCGGTCGCGTTGACGAGCGGCATCCGGATCCGCTTGGCGACAATGGCGTGCCGAAGCGGCTTCGCTTTCTCGCAGTGTGGGATCAGCTGCTCGACGCTGGCGTTTCGAAGCGGCTTCACTTTCTCGAAGTTTGGCATCCGCTGCTCGACGTCGACGTTTCGAAGCGGTTCGTTCATTCAGTTCATCGGACAAGCAGCAACTGAGGGAGCGGCGCGCGGAGAGGAGGACAGGAGGCGCAGCGCGCTTCTATCGCACGCGGGCTATCGTGGAGAGAGGAAGAGCAGGTGAGCGGCGTTTCGCACAGCTGGCCGGGAGAGGGGGAGAGGTTGGCAAAGACGCCGACGGACATAGTCCCGAGCAAGAGATGCTCTACATCTAAAAAGCGGCTTAACAGGAAGAGTGCCGTATTGCCAAGCGATAAGTGATGCATCGCCACCGATATCATCGCGAAAGCCGAGCTGAAGCTCCGGCTGAGCCGACGCGACGCCGAGATAGGGATCCATAGTTTTAGTAAAAAGAACGTAAGAGTGGCCGCATAAAGGCTTCACATGGCAGATCAACCAAGGAGAAAAATCAAGTTTCGCCACACATAACTGTGAAGCCTAAATAGAAACTTCTAAAGCCAACACAACCTCGAAAACCATATAAACGACTCAGCTGAGCGAAACAAGTTATCCAAGCTCACAATACCCTAACCAAACATAACAAAGACCATGCCAAGCCGACCAACTACTTAAATATATGTCACATAGCCTCACCAAACCTACAAAAAAACTCAGTTAAACCGCGTAAAAGCTCCAGGATAACGAGCTCCGCTGTTGACTACAACAATTCACCACAAGTGGAAGATGCGGACATTGTTTACATTAAACACAAAGCGTCAAGGTTTCTTTTTGGTTCCAATATTGGATAATATACTACGTACAGATACAGTAATATTTCATATCACGCAATTTTGAATACCATCTTTAACGTTTTTGCAGAAAATAATTACGATAATGTAGTTTTTTGTGCCCTTTTCATGTGTAAACATTTTGTACCTTTCCTTCTACAGTTGGGCTCAAAATATACAAACGATCGGTGATTTGTAGCAGCTACATTGCCTACAATATTGACTTTGTGAACCAAAGGGGTGGTCATATCTATGAAGCTACGTTGGGTGGTGAATCGTCTTACCAAACCTTCGTTCTGAAAGATAAGAAAAACGCCTTACAATGGCGACTACTCGCTTAATCAGGACTTTTCAACATTGGGGTTTTTGAAATTGTCAAGACAGGCTTAAGTAAATGAGTAAATGCCAGACCATATAAGCACAATGTCAGCATTTCGGTGATACAAAAGTGCATTTCCTCTTCCACACAACCAAACACTGCACGCAAAACACGTAACCATAGCACAACCTTTTATTGCACAATATGGCCCTAAGAGAGGTGAACAGTGCGTACAAAACTCGTAATCTCTTGAAGAAAAATAAGAAAAACCGGGACGAAAATATAAATGAGGACCACGAGTCATGTTTTGTGAGATAACAACGTGTATCTGGACAATGACGGGACATCTATGCAGTTGGCTCCACTTTGTCTAAATTGTGATCGCTCAGTGGTGGTAGGCCTGTCTCTTTAGGCAACAGAGCCGGGTTCCCGAAGCATCACGTGACAACGCGAACCTGAGCGGTTTACCTTTAAAGGGTACTAAGAAAACTTGAGCACTTACTTATTATGTGAACATCATGACGCGCTGATCACGGTATTATTCTGTACAACGCTCTTTGTTCGCTTTACCCGGATAACCCTGGAAATGGTCAGTTATTGCTACCCTAACACGAAGGAATAATCTACCGTGACAAAGGTGCACATTTAGGTTTCCAGCAGAAGTGAATGTGGAAACTCCTGCAAAAGTATCTGAACAATAAACACTTATTTTCATCAACTTATGTGCAGTATCACTTGATAAACCTAAAAATATATCTTGTCGGTTCGTACTGATTCTTCTCCGGAAGTAAGACCTTTATAGTTTTAGTATGGAGCTTTCTTCAAATATCTTTCGGAAGGTGTCTGTACGCTGACCAATTTCTCGTGGTAACAATAAAACGTTTATGACTGACTGGGCATGTCCCGAAGGAACACTTCCACAAAACGGCGCCATATCATCAAGGTTACGTCTGCGTTGAATCAAGATTCGCCTACTGCTTTGGTATTAACGATAGAATTCCGTAAGAACAATAAAATTAGATATATAAAAATCTTAGGGGGAAAATAAATAAGATGCCGGAATAAAAAAAATGTATCGCATAAGGACAACTTTCGAACAATGCGGGGTACAATATTTACTTCAGGAAAGCCGTTGGTTACTATAAAATGGCCAGTAGCAAGGGTATTCCTTGAGTTTGCTTCATGCGATTGTTTAGTACTTACATTTTCTGGTGTCTATCTTAAAAATATAATTTAATATAACAATGGCCAACTGGGACACATTCGCTCCGCGCGAAAACTAAGCGACACCAATGCCCTTACTTCAGCATCACATTTTTTGGTCATCCTGGGAAACATCGCTGCGCACACAACAACGGGACAGCTGAAACTAGTCTGGCCCATGCACTCACTCACTGCTAGTGTTTATGTAGAAACCCAAAATATTAAACAGCGTAAATATTTATTTATTATATAGTTGCTTACTTACCTTCTTTTTATTTTTTTATCTATTTGTGTAACAACGCCGAGCGTTCAGTCAAGGTATTTCGCCCGAGTTAACGATACAAGACCCGAATGTATAAGCCGTTATTTGTTGTAGTCACAGTGAACAATACAGCACCTAGCAAAGAATTCAAAGCGACGAGTGGTGAAAAATTGAAATGGGCCGGTCAGTAGACCATGTTTCAACATACCCGACGACAAGGCAGGTATTTTGCGAGGAACAAACGTTGTTTGGAGTAAACCTTTGTTCCCAAAAACTAAATACAAACCCAAGGGGCGTAGCAGCAGTCAGCTAAGTCACGTGTACCCGCGGCGGTAGCTCAGAGGTTAATTGAAAATTTCAAAGTTCAAAAATAACGAGGACAGACAGGAGCGACACACACAAGTGCTTGTGTGTGTGCAAATGCACCAACTTGCCCAACATTCTCTCTTGCTTCAGTGCTGAGGTGCGGCGCTACAGAGCACACGGTTGGGGGATTGATTCCCGGGCGTGGCGGCCACTTTTGTGATGGAGGCGAAAAACAAATTACATCCGTGTGTGCGAGATTTCCTGCAGGGTAAAGATCCCCAGGTGGTTAAAAATAAATTTGCAGCCCTCCACTACACCGCGCCATATCGCCTCTATTGCGCCGGCGCGTTAAACCTTGCAATCAATCAATCAACCATGCCACGTGCGCAGACTAGCTTCGGCCAAATGAATTCCGGGTTGTTTACATTGCGAGTGCTTATCTTACGGGTAACCTTTCGAGAACTATCGAATCACTTTTACATCATTGGCAATCAAAGACGAACATTTGAGTTTAGCAATGACAGGCCATCATTAGCATAATTTGGTGGATATAGAAATTTCCGACTTCTTCCGCAGTCTCCTTCGGAAGAGCGGTGCTCTCTTTGTTGTGCGTCATGTAGTCTGTAGCTGTAACATTGCAGTTGGTATCGGCTATTAAGTAGACAACTGGCCGAGAAGGTTTATTCGAATACGTTGGAAGTACCTGTCTGAACCAGCGATCGGCAGCAGAAGTCCCCGACGATTTTTGGTGTGCTAGTTGGTGGGGCGCACGAAGAGAAGACAGGAGAAGCACTGATGTAAATAAAGTTCACGAGTATTGCTTGTTGGGCTAGCTTGTGGCATCATGAAGGGATTAAACGAGGGCGTAGCCGACCATACACAAGGAAAAGCTGACAGTTCAAGCGCTGATGAGCACCTGTGCTGCGTCTCCGTCGCGTCTCATCTCAACATCCGATATATTTTTACGAGAAAGCGTTATTAGGCTCATGTTTTGATTTCCTCTTGGCTCTTAGCCGTCCGATATCAGAGGTGCTGATCAGGCATCAACGGAAATACTTCACCGCTGCAAACCGGAAGTTACGACTGAGGCAGCAAGATTAGAGGCCTACGCTGAATGTGCAATGCGCCCAACGGTAACAGATCTTTTGAAAAAGGGAGAGTGATACAACCTTGGATACGAAAGAAAAGTCACGCGTTTTCAGCAGGTGCCCGGTTGCACGGTGAAGTTTGTTGAATGCCCAGTCAGTGTTAGAAGGCCCGGCAGAGACGGTCGCCATCCGTGTCATGAACATACGCCATCACGCCAAAGCGTGCTTACACCGGAAGATTAAAAATACAATTTTTTCAAACTTATGCCCTGATGGTTCACGTGGGCAACGAAGCATGCAATATTGGATATCTGCGCAAAAATATTAACCACTTTGGGATCGTTAACTTACGCCTAAATATTGACAGTGGCATTTTACTGCAAAGCAGTATATGTCTAACCCGCAGTTTTGATTCCGGTGTCATCTATTTACTCGCCGCCGCTCCGGGGCTCCCACTCACCCCCGCTGACACCTTTTTCTCAACTACTTCTCCCCTCGCCTCCACCGATGCCCCTTTAGCAAGTTGTCAGTCGGGATCTGACAGCGGTATGCGGTTATGAGATGAAGGCGCATTTTTGCTACTTCTCAGAGAGGGTTCGCGTGATAAGCGAACGTACGGCGGCGTGCGCTACTCTGCTGATATCTCGCAGTGCACCGCCGCCGCCGGCCAGCATGCTGAAAATCGTGTTTGAACCTTCTACGAAGATGTCGCGTGATTCTGATTAGCCCCGCGCAAGGGACCAACAAGCAAGTTGTGGCATATAATGTTTGAACCTTCCGAGGAAAAGTCACGTCGTTTGGATTAGCGGGGAATGGAACAGTGTCTGGGGAAAGTTTCAAGTGGAAGGCTCTCCGTGGTAGCGACGCATGAGACCTGTGTGAGGGATAGGCAGTGAGAGAGATGAAACCGTAGCAGCACTAGTCGCACTCGATAGACGCTCTTTACCACTTTTTTTTCGCTGCTGCGTTTGCTCAATCGGTTACGCGGGCATAAACAGACGCCGCTCCCAAAAAGCCCAGGTAAGGGCTGCCAAAGGGCTGCCCCTAAATCAAAACCTCCGTCGCAGTTTCAGCTCAAATTATACTTCGCCAAGTAGCTGCAAATCCCTCCCGGTAGAAGAGAAACTTCCACATACAAACGCAGGCTTGAGCCCATATTTTGTTTTCAGCTTGGAAGGCCTTCCGAGCGCCATTTGCGCCGGTGTCTTTCAAGCATAAGTATGCGCCATCACCGGTTGCCGGTTTATGGGTGCGCGGTTTGAGGGTAGAAAAAGAGGGGCGTGCACGCGAAGCTAGGCTAGGCTTCATGCCGCTACTGATGAAATGCCGGTTGTGCTGGTATTTAGATGTCAAAATTACATGGCTCAATACCGTTAGTGGGCTTTCCTCCTCAATCGTGTGATTTGGGTGTGGGTTGGTGTGTTACAACGACACCTTACACATAGAGAAAGATGCACACGAGGGAGAAGGAGAACGGACAGCCACATGTTTGTACGCCAGAATAAGTCTCAAGGGCTTCAATGATTTAAATCGTTATGGAACGGATGCATGCCATTCGTTTGGAGGAAGGAGGAATAGAATCGAAGCGTAGGCAGAAACACAAGCGCGAATGTGTACAAACCGTTGCCACCTAAAGTTGAACTTGTGGAGTAGCGGCGAATCCTTCCTGGGTGAAAGCTAACTGCTTCCTTGGAACGCAGGCGTGAGCCAAAATCACTTCTTCCGAAGTATTTCAGGGGATATTATTGACGGCGTCTGTCACTTCAAGTACGAGCACATGACCGGTTGGCGGTTTATGCGGGCGCAGGTTTGTAGTGGAGAATAGTGAGAGGGAAAAGGAGAGCTTTAGGGTTCATGCGCGGACTGAAGGACGGCCCTGTCCTTTGTGCTGGTGCGAGACTTAAACGCAGACTTAAACGGCCCAATGGTACCTGTACGGAGTTCGTAGTGGTAGAGCGCATTGGGTTTGTATGTAGGCTATGTTGAGATTACCGACGCAAGACCCGTATCGTAATTTATGGACCTAACAAAAATGCCATGCCACGCAGTTCGTTTGGCTCAGACGTGAAATGACATCATTCTTTAAAGTTAATACCACTGTAGCGGCAAAAGTCTGAAGCCGCCCTTACACAAACAGTAAGATGCTTATGACAAGGGAGGGACACAGGCAGTTCCTTGTTTGTCTTCGAGAACAAAGCAGAGATTCGTCAGAGGTTCATCAGCTAATTGGCTAGGAAATATGCTCCATTGCAAATTACAATAAAGGTCTTTTGTTTCGTGCACTCAGTGGACTGCGTTCATCTGTGCGGTCATTCCCTTCACAGAGTGGAAGGGCACTAATTTTATTTTCTGCTTCCATCATAAAAAATCCCCCATCTCCACGAAGTAAATCATAATGAAGGGGCGAAGCTAAAATGCTTATCGGTAAAACCGTGAAACATCACCCACACATCTTATAAAGGCTCGACACGTCGAGCTTTCCACCGCTCCGTTGACAAGCCCGTCGACGACGCCAATGTTTGTGGTGAATATGTAGGGCTTGTTTGGAGCGATTAGAATCTCCATGGGTAAGTTGGCGAATTCGGTGTGCGACATTTTAGCCACCTTGACCGTCGCCTTCTCAAGAGCGTCTTCTGCCGCTTACCCCCGGTACGTGTCTTCAGCCAGCAGGGGACGAACGACAACATCTTCTCTTCTTGTTGGGTAGCAACGAACGCGTTGAACGTTTTATCCTCTTCGGCCAATCTTTGGTTGGCCAATCAGTTTGGGGATCCTGCCACAATCATTATCATTCCGCCGTGTATGGCAGCAATGAGGGACGGGACAAGGCCCGAGCAAAAGGTGGTGGTGGTGGTTCCCGAAAAATGGCGCATACCAACTTAGGGTGATTGGCCAAGAAGATTTACGTTTTCATTAGAATCAATCATGCGAGGCAAAATATTGGAGCAGAAGAAAGAATTTGATCTAGGTTAATGAGAGAGAGAGAGAGAGAATACACGAAAAAAACAACAACAGAGAGAAGAGTAGGGAAACAATAGTAAAAGTCAGCCTAATCGGAATGTTTTTAACACTGCACACGAGCTGTCTCCGAAATGAAGGAGTGGATGGCGTTGCACACGTCACTATGGCATCGGCCCAGCCTAGTCCCCTGAAACGACAAAAGCACCGGTACAGTTAAAGGCAGTCCAAGACGTAGCAGGGGAATCTCCAGCAGCCTTTTCCGATAGTTAGAAAATCGGCGGCAAAAAAGAAAGAAATGCTTTTCGGATTCAATTTCTTGGTAAAAGTGGCACAAAGGGGAGGTTATCAGATTTGCCCTGTATAAATACCGATTAAGTGGTGGCACACCACAACGAAAAGAAGTTAGCAATACTTCGCACAAGCAAGTTTGGCATAAACGTTTTCTCCCAGCGGTACCTGAGGTGTTCAAGTTCAGGAGAAATGTTCAGACCATGGTCGGAGGCATCCTGATTTAAAAAGGTATTGGCGATAACGTGCCAACAACACGCAAGAAAACGGGGGAAGAACCTCGACGATCGGTAAAGCCAGAGCTGTGTTAGCTAATATGTCAGCGGTTTCATTGAGGGTTAACCCACAGTGGCCGGGCAGCCAAACGAGCCGAATCTCCCGCACGTGAGTGGGGACGCAGGAATAAAACGGTTTGACAATAGGACGTAAAGTTTTTGAGGAGAGAGCCATGCACACTGAGAAGGAGTCGGTGAGTAGCATCACGGAAGAATTCGCCAGATCAAGTTTCAGGATTGCAAAGAGTAGAGCAAGACATTCTGCATAAAATAGGGATAAAATCTGGTAATCGAAATGAAAAGACCAGTTCAACGTTGAAGAGCAAATGTTGCTGTTGTTGTTGCTTCTTTAGCAAATGCCCACCCAAACCTTTTCGTCTTTTTTTGAAGCGTCAGTTGCAATGACCACGTGGGATGGGTATTCGGACTGGTGAGCCAGGAGAATGTTATTGAGTATGTTAGGCGGGAGAAGCTTAGCGTTTTAGGGAAAATATTATGAAACGAAATCCTTACTACTGTAGATGGTAACTGCAACGCGGGAACTGAAAGGAGGGTGGTGTTTAATGGAGTAAGCAACGAATTGGCAAAAATGACCTGTGGGCGCCGGGAGACGAGACTAATATATATCAAAAAAGGAGCTTGCATGCTGGAGGAAAACAAGTCTTGAGTTCGCAGGCCACGAACGACAACCTCTGCTTCCTCTCCACCTTTTGGGAGCAATGAACGCGTGGAACGTTTTGACCTCTCGGCCAATCTTTGGTTGGCAAATCCCTAGGGGGATCCTCCCACAATCATCATTAATGTGGCGTCTACGGCAGCAACCACGGACGGGACAGGGCCCGATCAAGAGGAGCTTTGCCTCCTCAATCGTGTGATTTGGGTGTGGGTTGGTGTGTTACAACGACACCTTACACATAGAGAAAGATGCACACGAGGGAGAAGGAGAACGGACAGCCGCATGTTTGTACGCGAGAATAAAGCTCAAGGGCTTCAAGGATTTAAATCGTTATGGGACGGATGCATGACATTCGTTTGGAGGAAGGAGGAATAGAATCGAAGCGTAGGCAGAAACACAAGCGCGAATGTGTACAAACCGTTGCCACCTCAAGTTGAACTTGTGGAGTAGCGACGAATCCCTCCTGGGTGAAAGCTAACTGCTTCCTTGCAACGCAGGCGTGAGCCAATATCACTTCTTCAGAAGTATTTCAGGGGATATTATTGACGGCGTCTGTCATATCAAGTACGTGCATATGACCGGTTGCCGGTTTATTGGGGCGCAGGCTTGTAGTGGAGAATAGTGGGAGGGGAAAGGAGAGCTTTAGGGTTCATGCGCGGACTGATGGATGGCTTGTCCTTTGTGCTGGTGCTAGACTTAAACGCAGACGTAAACGGCCCAATGGTACCTGTACGGAGTCCGTAGTGGTAGAGCGCATTGTGTTTGTATGTAGGCTGTGTTGAGAGTACCGACGCAAGACCCGTATCGTAATTTATGGACCTAACAAAAATGCCATGCCACGCAGTTCGTTTGGCTCAGACGTGAAATGACGTGATTCTTTAAAGTTAATACCACTGTAGCGGCAAAAAACTGAAGCCGTCTTGCACAAACAGTAAGATGCTTATGACAAGGGAGGGACACAGGCAGTTTCGTGTTTGTCTTCGAGAACAAGGCATAGAGCCGTCAGAGGTTCATTCCGCTAATTGGCTAGGAAATGTGCTCCATTGCAAATTACAATACAGGTCTTTGTTTCGTGCACTCAGTGGACTGCGTTCATCTTTGCCGGTCATCCATCTTCACAGAGCGGAAGGGCACTAATTTTATTTTCTGCTTCCATCATAAAAAATCCCGCCATCTCCACGAAGGAAATGATGATGAGAGGGGGAAGCTAAAATGCTTACCGGTAAAACCGTGAAAGCATCACCCACACATCTCATAAAGGCTCGACTCGTCAAGCTTTCCGCCGCTTCGCTGACAAGCCCGTTGACGACGCCAATGTTTGTGGTGAATATGTAGGGCTTGTTTGGAGCGATTAGAATCTCCATGAGTACGTTGGCGAATTCGGTGTGCGACATTTTAGCCACTTTGACCGTCGCCTTCCAAAGAGCGTCTTCTGCCGCTTACCCCCCGGTACGTGTCTTCAGCTCGCAGGCGACGAACGAGAACATCTTCCTCTCCTTGTTTAGTAGCAACGAACGCGTTGAGCGTTTTAACCTCTTCGGCCAAACTTTGGTTGGCCAATCAGTTTGGGGATCCTGCCACAATCATTATCATTCCGCCGTGTATGGCAGCAATGAGGGACGGGACAAGGCCCGAGCAAAAGGTGGTGGTGGTGGTGGCCCGAAAAATGGCGCATACCCACTTAGGGTGATTGGCCAAGAAGATTTACGTCTTCATAACAATCAATCATGCGAAGCAAAATAATGGAGCAGAAAAAGAATTTGATCTATGTTAATAAGAGCGAGAGAGAGAGAAACACGAAAAAAAACAACAGAGAGAAGAGTAGGAAAACTACAGTAAAAGTCAGCCTAATCGGAATGTTTTTAACACTGCAGACGAGCTGTCTCCGAAATGAAGGAGTGGATGGCGTTGCACACGTCACTATGGCATTGGCCCAGCCTAGTCCCCTCAAACGACAAAAGCACCGGTACAGTTAAAGGCAGTCCAAGACGTTGCAGGGGAATCTCCAGCAGCCTTTTCCGATGGTTAGAAAATCGGCAGCAGAAAAGAAAAAAATGCTCTTCGGATTCAATTTCCTGGTAAAAGTGGCACAAAGGGGAGGTTATCAGATTTGCCCTGTATAAATACCGATGAAGTGGTGTCACACCACAACGAAAAGAAGTTAGCAATACTTCGCACAAGCTAGTTTGGCATAAACGTCTCTCCCAGCGGTACCTGAGGTGTTGAAGTTCAGAAGAAGTGTTCAGACCATAACGTGCCAACAACACGCAAGAAAACGGGGGAAGAACCTCGACGATCGGTAAAGCCAAAGCTGTTTTAGGCTATATGTCAGCGGTTTCATTGCGGGTTAAACCGCAGTGGCCGGGCAGCCAAACGAGCCGAATCTTTCGCACGTAAGTGGGGACGCAGGAATAAAACGTTTTGACAATAGGATGTAAAGACTTTGAGGAGAAAGCCATGCACACGGAGAAGGAGTCGGGGAGTAGCATCACGGAAGAATTCGCCAGATCAAGTTCCAGGATGGAAAGGAGTAGAGCATGAAATTCTGCATAAAATAGGGATAAAATCTGGTAATCGCAATGAAAAAGACCAGTTCAACGTCGGAGAGATAATGCCCACCCAAACCTTTTCGTCTTTTTTCAGAGCGTCAGTTGCAATGACCACGTGGGGTGGGTATTCGGACTGGTGACAAAGGAGATTGTTGTTGAGTATGTAGGCGGGAGAAGCTTAGCGTTTTTAAGCAAAATATTATCAAAGAAAATCCTTACTACTGTAGATGGTAACTGCAAGGCGGGAACTGAAAGGAGGGTGGTGTTTAATGAAGTAAGCAACGAATTGGCAAAAATGACCTGTGGGCGCTGGAGACGAGACCAATATATATCAAAAAAGGAGCTTGCATGCTGGAGGAAAACAAGTCTTGAGTTCGCAGGCCACGAACGACAACCTCTTCTTCTTCCTCTCCACCTTGTTGTGTAGCAACGAACGCGTGGAACGTTTTGAATTCTTCGGCCAATCTTTGGTTGGCAAATCCCTAGGGGGATCCTACCACAATCATCATTAATGTGGCATGTACAGCAGCAACGCCGGACGGGACAGGGCCCGAGCAAGATGAGCTTTGCCCCTAAAACTGCTGGCGCAGACGGGATTGAACCCGCGGCCTTGGGAATGGTAGCTCCACACCTTACCCACTGAGCCACCTCGGCGTGTTTTCAGCGGGTCTTAGGCCTTCATCAAAATTGCGTGACCCAACTAAAGCAGGGGGCAAAGGATTAGCAGCGGTCTCTCTGAAATCAAGGAAGGCACATATAAGCCAGAAAGAAATAAAATAAGCCATTATATAGCGCCCACTATTCACAGCATGTTTACAAGTATTCAGAACGTAGGATTGGTAACAGGGGGACTAAAAATTATTGGAGAGCACCTCAGTAACCTCAGATTCGCTGATGACGTTGTCTTGCTAAGTAACTCGGGGCCAGGTCTTGGGCGGTAATTAGTTACTAGTAACGCGTTACCGTGAACTAGTTTTTTTTCAGTAACTTGTAACTGTAACTATTTACTTTTATGTTATAGGAACTTGTAACTGTAACTGTTACTTTTTTGTGAAGTAACTGTAACGATAATTATCGTTACAGTTACTTTATTTCTATAAAAATTATCCAACAGCAACACTCTGTAGCAACCGATGTACAGTTTGCGCATTTCACTTTCAGTAAGGGCCCCAAGTTTCTAAATCTAAGCTGCAGTATTTTCCTGACCAGCGCGACATCGCTCTCACCCATGCCATAAATAACGCTGCGGCACGCGCCGAAGCGCACGTGGATGCATGTTGACGCCGCAGAACGTATCGTGCGAAACGCAGCAGCACCGTTTTCGCAAAATATGTAGTTCAGTAAAAGTTTTTGACGCAAAAGCTAACAGGAAAACAAACACTCAAAAATGCCGCACAAGGCACTGAAACCTTCGCACGTTCCGCGAAGCCTACAAAACTCCGTTCAGGGCGTAGCTCTCTCATTAGCTACGTGCAGCCCCATTTGCAGGGTTATAAAACGCCGCCGCGAGTCTCTCGCCGGCCTCGCGCTCTTCCATCCCTTCGCGCACTGTAGTGTTCGATTCACAAGTCGCAGTTGCTTTCGACCATTGTGAGCTTTAAAGACCCCTGGCCGTATTAGGGACCACGCTTTTGGGACCCCTGGTATAGAGGCTTCATAGAGCGCTCAACAGTCCTCGAACTATAGTCGAGGAAGTAATAAATTTCATCCCCCTTCATCCACACGACGACCCCAACGATGGTGGCCCCCGAGTGCCCTCACAAAAGCCAGCATCTTGGCCGGCAGACGTCTGACCATGCTGCCACTGCACTAAGAATATTTCGTAGAAAGCCTCGCGACTTCGTTTCGAGGGCTGTGGCCGAACCAAAAACACTAGCTACATCTGCTTCTGAATGTTGGGTGCAAGGAATAGTTGGGCGAGCTTCGTTCTGCCTACGCCTCAAAGCAAACGAAGGGACGGGTTTTTTTGTTGTGATTGCTGAGGAAGTCTGGGACAGTGAGAGCAGTGTTTCCCAGTTGAGATGGCAAAATCCGCCTTTGTGAGGACAGGGGGGGGGGGAGGTGGAGCCGGAGAAAAACAGTAAAGCGTTCATTTCAGCTTTTATTCCCTTTGGAAATATCTTCACTTATTTTGAGGGGGGGCGGGGTGGCTGGGTGTTGGGGCGGGAGAACGACTCCGAGGGCCCAAGGACAAACGTCAGTTTGGCAATGGCTCAAATTGGGCTTCGTCTCCGACCACAAGTCCGAAATAAAAAGTTAACAAAGCGCTTTTTTGAGTATCTCTATAAAACACCTCGAAAACCCATGTACTCCCACATCCGTTTCCCCCTTCCTCCAAGGGCCTTCCGTCGATCCGCCACATTCGCCCCCTTTTTCTCATTCTCTCTCACTACGCGGGGCTGTCAAGCAATGCCATTGTAGGAGAAACTACATTATGTTGACATTGAAAGATCGTGTCGGCTGAGTTGTCCTCCAGCTCGGTATAGTACAAGTTCGGCCTCTCTGATTCCAACTTTCAAAAACAACCTTTTCTATGCTACAACGATGTTTCCAAATAAATTTCTTTTAGTGAGAGTGCAGCAACAAAAAAGTAAAGTTCGTAATGAAGGGTAGAATACATAAGGCCCGCTCATATTGAACACAGATATATCGGATTATTCCTTATATCGAACCGCTGTATAAGTTTGGTAAAAATTACATGCATTTGGAACTTTTTATATCGAACTCAATTTTGCTAGCAATGAATATATCGAACTGTCGCGCGCGAGATTTCTCGCTCTCATTATGCATGCGGCAGGCTTTCCCACAATAAATTGGCGCGCAGCGGTGGTGCGGGTGGCGCTTGCGACTCCTGCGCTAGCTGGAGTGTGTTCCAACCGGCCGTGGAAGAATGGACCAGCTCCACGCATGCAGGCCGTTAGAGCCAAAAGCGCCACATTGGGCTCTGCAGGCAGCGGTGTCACCGAACTTCAAGTCGGCGCCACTCGCTGCGCGCACTTGCTCTGTTCGCTGGGTTCACCGTTATTCGCTTGTATCGATGCTTGTCTCCGCTCTGTCGAAGACGCCCAGAACTCCGCACCGCTTCCGAGCACGATCGAAGTCGTCGCTGCTCTGGCCCTGCTACGGCGATACTGCAGTGCCACTGAGCTTGTACACTGTTTCGATACCGTGGAGCAAGCAGTAAACAGCAATGTGTTGCGGTCCAAGAAGCAGGCTACACTCACGCAGTTGTTCTGTCCCAATAAATTATTGTTTTCTTTCAGAAAAAGTGTCCAAGAAGCAGGCTACACTCACGCTGTTCTTCTGCCCCCAAAAAGTATTCTGCCCCCCAAAATTAAGTCGAAGTGGTAAGCAAATATACCTATTTAGGCCAAGTTGTGACCCCGGATCCCACCCATGAGGCAGAGATAAGTAGAAGGATAAGAATAGGGTGGAGTGCATACGGCAGACATTCTCAGATAATGAATAGCAGCTTATCATTGTCCCTGAAAAAGGAAGTGTGTGATAGCTGCACCTTACCTTTGCTCACCTACGGGGCAGAAAATTGGAGGTTCATTAGGAGGGTTAAACTGTTCTTGAGGACGACTCAGCGGGCAATAGAGCTGAAAATGATAGGTGTAACATTAAGGGACAAGAAGAGAGAGGAGTGGGTGAGAGAAAAAACGAGTGTAAAAACTTGTTATAGAAATTACGAAGAAGAAGAAATGGACGTTGCAGAGCATGTAATGCGAAGGCAAGATAACCGTTGGTGATTAAAGGTAACAGAGTGGATCCCTATGGAAGCCAAGCGTTGCATGGGGTGGCAGAAAATAGATGGCAGATTAGATGAAGAAGTTTGCGGGGATTAATTGCAAGCAGTTAGCACAGGACCGGGGGGATTGGAAAATAATAGGGGAGGCTTTTGCCCTGCAGTAGGCGTAGATAAGCTGGTAATGATGATGATACCATTTAGTTATTTACGCTTCTAAACTACTTTCTATATTTTCTGCGAGAGATGGCGCCACGCGTGTAAGCTAGAAATCACCCGTGGGGTGATTTTTAGAAAGATTTATAAAACTTGACAGAAGAAATGCCCAACAGCGACGTCGTATTAGGAGAAAGCGAATAGATTCACTCAAGGAAAAAACTCGCGGTGTTCGAAAATTGCGAAAGTGCTAACTTTTGAATCACACCGGTTTAGTGAAAATACATGGACTACAGCAAGGAGACAAACAAAGTGCTTAGAAACAGCTCAATTTTACTTTTTTCACAAAGCCGACTACAAACATAACTGAAGAAGACAAAACATAAAAACGTGTCATCAAAACAGACTTCATATCTCATAAATTATTTCTGCAGGCGAACAGTTGTAGAAACGTGACGTGATGAATATTTTACAGATATTCACGTTATATACAAGCTAGGTAAATAAAACACCTCTAGATTTCAGATCAAATTGGAACTGGTGGCACTCGAAAAACCCCTGTAAAAATACGTTACGTGCACAGGGAGACACAAAGTAAAGGATAATTATGGCTGGTGGAAGACAGATAACTAGAATTGAATAGTACGTTTTCTTTAGGACGGGAAGCAGGTATGGTTGCACTAAAAAGTTACCGGCTGTCGTGTTGCTAAACAGAATCAAGTGGACAAATTATAGAGTAAGCATGCAACTAGATATCTGAAACAATGTTCAACTAGTCGTTCGCATGATACTGCATACAAAGAGTTAGGATCCACCCAAAGCTCCTCGCTAATAGGTCGCGGCTGTTGCGCTCGAATATCTTGATTTCTTCATACTGGAGCAGAAGGTGGGCAGCTTTCGTGTTTGTCAGTGCCTCCTTTCTGTTTTCAGACAAAATGCCGAAACACAACATATTTGCCCAGGTAGTCTTCGCGTGCCTCGCACATCGCAATTTCGGTTATACTACACATTATTATTTTGAACACTCAGTAGTGTACTTACACTGACGACGCCAAAGACTAGGGCACCTAAACATCCGAACGCTGTCGACTTTCTTGTGTGTAGATCGTTTTCTTTTTTGTCGTGACTGTCTGTGACACATCCCCCGCAGGGGAAGACGCCGTCGCGGTGTTGACGCTGATGCCAACGAGTGCGGCAGATTTCAGAGTTCTGCGTGGCGGTTTGCAGGCATGACAAAGACATTATTTTCTTGTTGAGTAGAGGTGGCAGGGGTAGTCGTAGGGTAGTCGTGGATAGTCATAGGCCTGCTGCGTCTTGGAAGAACGTGCACCCAGAGTTTGTGCGAAGGTTTCGGTTTCCACCTGAGGGGGGGGGGGCGGAAGGCGTCCTTTATTGTGACAGTGAAGCACCAGGCGCAAGGCGTTCTGCAGGGGGTTCTGGATACTGGGAATGCGTACTTTCTAAAGGGCATCAAACCCTTAAAAATACACGCACGTTTAACACTCTGCTAACCAGTCCAGGAAAGTACATGTAGGCGAACAGGGCTACGCGCTGTACCGGTCGATACTATTTCGACTGCCGCGACGAATGTGTCTGGTGCACAAGGGCGGTAGAGCAGAATGAACGTGTTCTCCCGCTCCGGTAAATTACCCTGCTCTGACAGCTGAAAATCCCATCGTATACGTGATCCTGTCTGCCCTCCACCATGCAAGCTTAAGTAAGTACGGACTATCCAAGCTGTTTCATCACATCCATCCACGCTATTACGCAATTCGTTGAAGTAGAAAAAAGCGTGATCTTGTATACTGTTTATTGCCACGGTTTTTCGTGACAGTCGCAGGCAGTCTTCCCTCCAATAACTCAAATTCACTTTTAATCACCACTTTTCCAACATCGTCCCACCCAACTGACTGCCAAGTGCACCATCTGCTTTCAAACCCGCACTAATTGCACCATACAAAACTGAAGCAACAAATCTCAAAATATTTTCCCGGTTAGAAGCTGTCAAAATCTATCGCCCTGCATAACCTCATACCTTTCTTCGTAAACCTGCTTGAAGAAATAGTCGCCGCCCAATTTTTACCGAGATAATTTGATGCGTTGAAAGCAACTGACTGCCTCTTTACAAAGCAGCTCTCAAGCATCGTACAAAGGTGGTGGTAGGCGAGCGATACACGACATTATATTTCAATTGTCTCGTTGTCTGAACATGCCCATTTGAAGCCTAAAATGGTCATGTTCAATTCGCCAAGTCAGTCAACGGAGAACAGATTAGCTGAAATGTTACATGAGTTCTTTGACATCAGTTGGACATATATCACACGAGTGTGTGTGGAATTGCAACAAAAAGCTTTTTTTAGCTCGACGCGAGTATCTAGCGGTTCGGCTCACGGATGTATCAGGACGATTACGTCAAGGCTGTGCATAAGTATATGAACGTTGCGCATTGTTTTGTTCTGATTTTCGGTGCACCGGAAGATTGAACAATGAAGAATTCATCGTATGGGTGGGCAGTTGCGTGTAGTCATCTTGCGGCCCCCTGCAGATTTGTACTGAATAGGCAAGCGTCGCAGCGTCCGTTGTCGATCATTTGTACGTCCATTTCGAACTGCTGTAAGCCGCAGCGTAGGGTTTCGTGACGAAGCTAAACACTCGAAGTGTTATTACTTCGTCGATGGTTTGTGCTTTTTCCTGAAAGTGAAATCACCTCTCAAAGAGGAGTGATTTCCTCAACGAGGGCAACTGATGATGATGATTGTGTTAAACGGCGAAAGGGCTTCTAGGACAAAGAGCGCTAAAACAAGCGTGTGTTAAGGTCACAGGTGAGTTATATGCAGGAAGCTTTCGTCAAAAGATGGTTATGTAAAATTGGTGGATACGGCCATTGATTGTCATTAAAAAGGGAATAAAACTAGTTGAGAGAGTAGAAAAAGATTTAGGCTAAAAATCAGGGTGCCTCGAAAAGAGTTTTAGCTTTGCACAAAAATGATGATGCCCCAAAGTGTCACCGAAAAGTACCTCAGCAGTGTCCTCATTACTGACGGACAAGCTGGGATCAAGTGTGATAAGAATTTTTCATAAAAAATCGTGGTCGGCGAAGTTGTCTAAAACTTTTTTTTGTTTGAATATTCCTTCATCTGACATAAAGTGCGCCGGGTGTAGCCCTATGTGTTTTGTGTATATACTAGCGAAGCGTCTTTGTCTGATTGTTTCGAGTTATTTACATTTAATTAGGATATGGAGCATAGAAAGATCTCCTGCAGATTGTCACATTTCGGTCGAGGTGGCTCATTTAGGAGGTATGCATGTGTGCCAAGTGGGTGCCCTCTCCTTAAACCGCAGAGAGCAGCCTCTATAAACCTATGTATTTTTTCGGTTATGTGTTTTGCTATTTGTGGTTAATTTGCATTGAGTTAGTTTTCTATTGGCAGGTCCCAGTGTTTCTGCCAGCTTTCCTGGAGTTTTCTTTATTGAGCGATTTCAGGTCACAGCAAGGCATCGACATAATGTCCACATTTCTACGATGAGCAGTAACCGCTGCCTCCCTATCAACAGCTTCATTTCCTGCTAGTCTACAATGCCCAGGGACCCAACAGGCAGTAAGTTTGATCCCAATCGAATAATTTGCCGTGATAGCGTTTATGACCGAATTGAAGACTGCGTTCTTATTCGGATTCGTTAAGGACCGGGATGTCCCCAAACTGAGGGAATCAGTGTATATGACCGAACAAACTATTTTGTTCTGTTATATGTGTTCCATTGCCAGTGCAAAGGCTTGGGCTTTAGCTGTGAAAATGCTGCTGCGAGGAGT